>OX422213.1:444874879-444995575 GCA_949130495.1 Sambucus nigra | reverse complement strand
GAGGATGCCTGAAAATCAACAGGTGACCTTGGTGGAGTATATGCTGAAAGGAGAAGCTAAGTACTGGTGGGATGCCACGAAACATTTGTTGATTACTCCAGGAGGCGGGAACGTGATCTCATAGGATGCTTTTGTTAAAGCCTTGTATGATAAATATTTTCCCTTAATGTATCGAAAACAAAAGGAGAAGGAATATTTCATGTTAAATCAGGGGAGTATGACAGTTAGAGAATATGAAGCTAAACGTACAGCCTCATCTCGTTATGCTTCGAGGTTTATACGGAATGAGGAAGATATGTGCGGTCGATTTCTCGATGGACTAGAGTTAGTTATTAAATCAAGGCTATCAGCTTTAGAGACTGTTAATTATTCAGCCTTGGTGAACAAAGCCATGCTGGTAGAAAAGGACGTGAATGAAGCGAGAGGGAATCGAGAACGAGGTGTATGGAGAAGAAAATTTGATCCAAACTATAAAAAGGGTAGCGATACCAAATATTCAAGGTTTGGGGGGGGGGGGAAATTCCAACAGGGTAGAGGTGGAAGTAGTTTGCAAAGGGGTGAAGCTAGTGGTGGAAGAGGTTCAGGAGTTTCAGCACAAGGAGATTCGAATGTTTATTTCTTTTGTGGGACATTGCACTACACCAAAACTGGCGATTGGTCACGGCCAAAATCCCTGACCAAACCTGTGGGTCGCGGACTTGGGCCGTGACCATTTCGGGCGTGACCATTTTCGTGGGTCGCGGCCCAAGTCCGTGACCAAAAAATGGTCACGGCCGAGAGGGGTCACGGCAGATGGTCGCGGACTTAGGCCGTGACCCATGCCGTGATGGGTCGCGGCTCTAATCCGTGACCCATAACCGTGACAAATTGGTCGCGGCCAAAGTCCGCGACCCATGTGCGTGACAAAAAAAAATTAAAAAAATTGGTCGCGGCCCTTGTCCATGACCCACAACCGTGACAAATTGGTCGCGGCCAAAGTCCGCGACCCATGTGCGTGACAAAAAAAAATTAAAAAAATTGGTCACGGTCCTTGTCCATGACCCACGACCGTGACAAATTGGTCGCGGACTTTGGCCGCGACCCATGTGTGTGACAAAAAAAATTTAAAAAAAATTGGTCGCGGCCCTAGTCCGCGACCCATTACCGTGACAAAAAATAAAAAAAATGGTCGCGGACTTTGGCCGCGACCATTTTTAAGCGCGACAAAAAAAAGTAAAAATGGTCATGGACAAAGTCCATGACCATATTTATCTGTAATTTAAAAAAAATGTATTTTTTTTTGCCCAATCCTAAAATTGGGGTTCCTGTGAGTGCATCATCGGTTGCTACGAGGTGTTGCAAATATTTATTATAGGCAAAACAATAAAAAAAAATCACAAATTGCGAATTGAGAATGTTGTTAATAAACAAATATATATACAAACATAAAAATATTACACGTCTTAATAATTCACAGACCAAAAAAAAATTGGGCAGAGTTTCCTCTATTTTCTTGACATTCCAAAACCTGTAAATGAAAAACCTGCTTATTATAAAGCCCGCACGGCTATAAAATTCAACAATCAAATTATAAAAGCCCGCACGGCCACAAAACTAAACAATAAAAGCCTGCACGGCTATAACACATAAAAAACATTATCCTGAATGTCCACAACATATAAATAATCATCATGTTGTAAAACATTGCCTCCTTCATTTTATCCACGCGCAAAAATCCTACAAATGATAGGATACAAAAAATAAAAGTATCAGTAACCAAGTAATTTTACAAAAAAACTAATCAAGCTGAAAAATTGCATATATGAGTTAAAATTATCAGTAACCAAGTAGAAATATAAAAATTAAGTGTGGAAATAAGCAAATTACTGCCGTACTCTCAAACCGGGAGACCCGCGGCTGCGGGGTCAGTTCCTACGAGTTACGTTGGTCCCGTGGGAGGTGTTGGTGCCACCCACGGGGCCGTTCGGGGGTTGTTTCGAGTTCTCACCCTCTAACGCCATGTTTTTAAGCCTAAGTGTGGAAATAAGCAAATTACCGTCGTACACTCAAACCGGGACACCCGCGGCTGCGGGGTCCGTTCCCACGAGTTACGTTGGTCCCGTGGGAGGTGTTGGTGCCACCCACGGGGCCGTTCGGGGGCTGTTTCGCGTTCTCACCCTCTAACGCCATGTTTTTAAGCCTAAGTGTGGAAATAAGCAAATTATCATCGTACTCTCAAACCGGGACACCCGCGGCTGCGGGGTCAGTTCCCACGAGTTACGTTGGTCCCGTGAGAGGTGTTGGTGCCACCCACGGGGCCGTTCGGAGGCTGTTTCGAGTTCTCACCCTCTAACGCCATGTTTTTAAGCCTAAGTGTGGAAATAAGCAAATTACCGTCGTACTCTCAAACCGGGAGACCCGCGGCTGCGGGGTCCGTTCCCACGAGTTACGTTGGTCCCGTGGGAGGTGTTGGTGCCACCCACGGGGCCGTTCGGAGGCTGTTTCGAGTTCTCACCCTCTAACGCCATGTTTTTAAGCCTAAGTGTGGAAATAAGCAAATTACCGTCGTACTCTCAAACCGGGAGACCCGCGGCTGCGGGGTCCGTTCCCACGAGTTACGTTGGTCCCGTGGGAGGTGTTGGTGCCACCCACGGGGCCGTTCGGGGGCTGTTTCGAGTTTTCACCCTCTAACGCCATGTTAAGCCTGAGTGTAGAAATAAGCAAATTACCGTCGTACTCTCAAACCGGGACACCCGCGGCTGCGGGGTCAGTTCCCACGAGTTACGTTGGTCCCGTGGGAGGTGTTGGTGCCACCCACGGGGCCGTTCGGGGGCTGTTTCGAGTTCTCACCCTCTAACGCCATGTTTTTAAGCCTAAGTGTAGAAATAAGAAAATTACCGTCGTACTCTCAAACCGGGACACCCGCGGCTGCGGGGTCAGTTCCCACGAGTTACGTTGGTCCCGTGGGAGGTGTTGGTGCCACCCACGGGGCCGTTCGGAGGCTGTTTCGAGTTCTCACCCTCTAACGCCATGTTTTTAAGCCTAAGTGTGGAAATAAGCAAATTACCGTCGTACTCTCAAACCGGGAGACCCGCGGCTGCGGGGTTCGTTCCCACGAGTTACGTTGGTCCCGTGGGAGGTGTTGGTGCCACCCACGGGGCCGTTCGGGGGCTGTTTCGAGTTTTCACCCTCTAACGCCATGTTAAGCCTGAGTGTAGAAATAAGCAAATTACCGTCGTACTCTCAAACCGGGACACCCGCGGCTGCGGGGTCAGTTCCCACGAGTTACGTTGGTCCCGTGGGAGGTGTTGGTGCCACCCACGGGGCCGTTCGGGGGCTGTTTCGAGTTCTCACCCTCTAACGCCATGTTTTTAAGCCTAAGTGTAGAAATAAGAAAATTACCGTCGTACTCTCAAACCGGGACACCCGCGGCTGCGGGGTCAGTTCCCACGAGTTACGTTGGTCCCGTGGGAGGTGTTGGTGCCACCCACTGGGCCGTTCGGAGGCTGTTTCGAGTTCTCACCCTCTAACGCCATGTTTTTAAGCCTAAGTGTGGAAATAAGCAAATTACCGTCGTACTCTCAAACCGGGAGACCCGCGGCTGCGGGGTCCGTTCCCACGAGTTACGTTGGTCCCGTGGGAGGTGTTGGTGCCACCCACGGGGCCGTTCGGGGGCTGTTTCGAGTTTTCACCCTCTAACGCCATGTTAAGCCTGAGTGTAGAAATAAGCAAATTACCGTCGTACTCTCAAACCGGGACACCCGCGGCTGCGGGGTCAGTTCCCACGAGTTACGTTGGTCCGGTGGGAGGTGTTGGTTCCACCCACGGGGCCGTTCGGAGGCTGTTTCGAGTTCTCACCCTCTAACGCCATGTTTTTAAGCCTAAGTGTGGAAATAAGCAAATTATCATCGTACTCTCAAACCGGGACACCCGCGGCTGCGGGGTCAGTTCCCACGAGTTACGTTGGTCCCGTGGGAGGTGTTGGTGCCACCCACGGGGCCGTTCGGAGGCTGTTTCGAGTTCTCACCCTCTAACGCCATGTTTTTAAGCCTAAGTGTGGAAATAAGCAAATTACCGTCGTACTCTCAAACCGGGAGACCCGCGGCTGCGGGGTCCGTTCCCACGAGTTACGTTGGTCCCGTGGGAGGTGTTGGTGCCACCCACGGGGCCGTTCGGGGGCTGTTTCGAGTTCTCACCCTCTAACGCCATGTTTTTAAGCCTAAGTGTGGAAATAAGCAAATTACCGTCGTACTCTCAAACCGGGACACCCGCGGCTGCGGCGTCCGTTCCCACGAGTTACGTTGGTCCCGTGGGAGGTGTTAGTGCCACCCACGGGGCCGTTCGGGGGCTGTTTCGCGTTCTCACCCTCTAACGCCATGTTTTTAAGCCTAAGTGTGGAAATAAGCAAATTATCATCGTACTCTCAAACCGGGACACCCGCGGCTGCGGGGTCAGTTCCTACGAGTTACGTTGGTCCCGTGGGAGGTGTTGGTGCCACCCACGGGGCCGTTCGGGGGCTGTTTCGAGTTCTCACCCTCTAACGCCATGTTTTTAAGCCTAAGTGTGGAAATAAGCAAATTACCGTCGTACACTCAAACCGGGACACCCGCGGCTGCGGGGTCCGTTCCCACGAGTTACGTTGGTCCCGTGGGAGGTGTTGGTGCCACCCACGGGGACGTTCGGGGGCTGTTTCGCGTTCTCACCCTCTAACGCCATGTTTTTAAGCCTAAGTGTGGAAATAAGCAAATTATCATCGTACTCTCAAACCGGGACACCCGCGGCTGCGGGGTCAGTTCCCACGAGTTACGTTGGTCCCGTGGGAGGTGTTGGTGCCACCCACGGGGCCGTTCGGAGGCTGTTTCGAGTTCTCACCCTCTAACGCCATGTTTTTAAGCCTAAGTGTGGAAATAAGCAAATTACCATCGTACTCTCAAACCGGGAGACCCGCGGCTGCGGGGTCCGTTCCCACGAGTTACGTTGGTCCCGTGGGAGGTGTTGGTGCCACCCACGGGGCCGTTCGGGGGCTGTTTCGAGTTTTCACCCTCTAACGCCATGTTAAGCCTGAGTGTAGAAAAAAGCAAATTACCGTCGTACTCTCAAACCGGGACACCCGCGGCTGCGGGGTCAGTTCCCACGAGTTACGTTGGTCCCGTGGGAGGTGTTGGTGCCACCCACGGGGCCGTTCGGGGGCTGTTTCGAGTTCTCACCCTCTAACGCCATGTTTTTAAGCCTAAGTGTAGAAATAAGAAAATTACCGTCGTACTCTCAAACCGGGACACCCGCGGCTGCGGGGTCAGTTCCCACGAGTTACGTTGGTCCCGTGGGAGGTGTTGGTGCCACCCACGGGGCCGTTCGGAGGCTGTTTCGAGTTCTCACCCTCTAACGCCATGTTTTTAAGCCTAAGTGTGGAAATAAGCAAATTACCGTCGTACTCTCAAACCGGGAGACCCGCGGCTGCGGGGTTCGTTCCCTCGAGTTACGTTGGTCCCGTGGGAGGTGTTGGTGCCACCCACGGGGCCGTTCGGGGGCTGTTTCGAGTTTTCACCCTCTAACGCCATGTTAAGCCTGAGTGTAGAAATAAGCAAATTACCGTCGTACTCTCAAACCGGGACACCCGCGGCTGCGGGGTCAGTTCCCACGAGTTACGTTGGTCCCGTGGGAGGTGTTGGTGCCACCCACGGGGCCGTTCGGGGGCTGTTTCGAGTTCTCACCCTCTAACGCCATGTTTTTAAGCCTAAGTGTAGAAATAAGAAAATTACCGTCGTACTCTCAAACCGGGACACCCGCGGCTGCGGGGTCAGTTCCCACGAGTTACGTTGGTCCCGTGGGAGGTGTTGGTGCCACCCACTGGGCCGTTCGGAGGCTGTTTCGAGTTCTCACCCTCTAACGCCATGTTTTTAAGCCTAAGTGTGGAAATAAGCAAATTACCGTCGTACTCTCAAACCGGGAGACCCGCGGCTGCGGGGTCCGTTCCCACGAGTTACGTTGGTCCCGTGGGAGGTGTTGGTGCCACCCACGGGGCCGTTCGGGGGCTGTTTCGAGTTTTCACCCTCTAACGCCATGTTAAGCCTGAGTGTAGAAATAAGCAAATTACCGTCGTACTCTCAAACCGGGACACCCGCGGCTGCGGGGTCAGTTCCCATGAGTTACGTTGGTCCGGTGGGAGGTGTTGGTTCCATCCACGGGGCCGTTCGGAGGCTGTTTCGAGTTCTCACCCTCTAACGCCATGTTTTTAAGCCTAAGTGTGGAAATAAGCAAATTATCATCGTACTCTCAAACCGGGACACCCGCGGCTGCGGGGTCAGTTCCGACGAGTTACGTTGGTCCCGTGGGAGGTGTTGGTGCCACCCACGGGGCCGTTCGGAGGCTGTTTCGAGTTCTCACCCTCTAACGCCATGTTTTTAAGCCTAAGTGTGGAAATAAGCAAATTACCGTCGTACTCTCAAACCGGGAGACCCGCGGCTGCGGGGTCCGTTCCCACGAGTTACGTTGGTCCCGTGGGAGGTGTTGGTGCCACCCACGGGGCCGTTCGGGGGCTGTTTCGAGTTCTCACCCTCTAACGCCATGTTTTTAAGCCTAAGTGTGGAAATAAGCAAATTACCGTCGTACTCTCAAACCGGGACACCCGCGGCTGCGGCGTCCGTTCCCACGAGTTACGTTGGTCCCGTGGGAGGTGTTAGTGCCACCCACGGGGCCGTTCGGGGGCTGTTTCGAGTATTCACCCTCTAACGCCATGTTAAGCCTAAGTGTAGAAATAAGCAAATTACCGTCGTACTCTCAAACCGGGACACCCGCGGCTGCGGGGTCAGTTCCTACGAGTTACGTTGGTCCCGTGGGAGGTGTTGGTGCCACCCACGGGGCCGTTCGGGGGCTGTTTCGAGTTCTCACCCTCTAACGCCATGTTTTTAAGCCTAAGTGTGGAAATAAGCAAATTACCGTCGTACACTCAAACCGGGACACCCGCGGCTGCGGCGTCCGTTCCCACGAGTTACGTTGGTCCCGTGGGAGGTGTTAGTACCACCCACGGGGCCGTTCGGGGGCTGTTTCGAGTTTTCACCCTCTAACGCCATGTTAAGCCTAAGTGTAGAAATAAGCAAATTACCGTCGTACTCTCAAACCGGGACACCCGCGGCTGCGGGGTCAGTTCCCACGAGTTACGTTGGTCCCGTGGAAGGTGTTGGTGCCACCCACGGGGCCGTTCGGGGGCTGTTTCGAGTTCTCACCCTCTAACGCCATGTTTTTAAGCCTAAGTGTGGAAATAAGCAAATTATCATCGTACTCTCAAACCGGGACACCCGCGGCTGCGGGGTCAGTTCCCACGAGTTACGTTGGTCCCGTGGGAGGTGTTGGTGCCACCCACGGGGCCGTTCGGGGGCTGTTTCGAGTTCTCACCCTCTAACGCCATGTTTTTAAGCCTAAGTGTGGAAATAAGCAAATTACCGTCGTACTCTCAAACCGGGACACCCGCGGCTGCGGGGTCTGTTCCCACGAGTTACGTTGGTCCCGTGGGAGGTGTTGGTGCCACCCACGGGGCCGTTCGGGGGCTGTTTCGCGTTCTCACCCTCTAACGCCATGTTTTTAAGCCTAAGTGTGGAAATAAGCAAATTATCATCGTACTCTCACACCGGGACACCCGCGGCTGCGGGGTCAGTTCCTACGAGTTACGTTGGTCCCGTGGGAGGTGTTGGTGCCACCCACGGGGCCGTTCGGGGGCTGTTTCGAGTTCTCACCCTCTAACGCCATGTTTTTAAGCCTAAGTGTGGAAATAAGCAAATTACCGTCGTACTCTCAAACCGGGACACCCGCGGCTGCGGCGTCCGTTCCCACGAGTTACGTTGGTCCCGTGGGAGGTGTTAGTGCCACCCACGGGGCCGTTCGGGGGCTGTTTCGAGTATTCACCCTCTAACGCCATGTTAAGCCTAAGTGTAGAAATAAGCAAATTACCGTCGTACTCTCAAATCGGGACACCCGCGGCTGCGGGGTCAGTTCCTACGAGTTACGTTGGTCCCGTGGGAGGTGTTGGTGCCACCCACGGGGCCGTTCGGGGGCTGTTTCGAGTTCTCACCCTCTAACGCCATGTTTTTAAGCCTAAGTGTGGAAATAAGCAAATTACCGTCGTACACTCAAACCGGGACACCCGCGGCTGCGGCCTCCGTTCCCACGAGTTACGTTGGTCCCGTGGGAGGTGTTAGTGCCACCCACGGGGCCGTTCGGGGGCTGTTTCGAGTTTTCACCCTCTAACGCCATGTTAAGCCTAAGTGTAGAAATAAGCAAATTACCGTCGTACTCTCAAACCGGGACACCCGCGGCTGCGGGGTCAGTTCCCACGAGTTACGTTGGTCCCGTGGGAGGTGTTGGTGCCACCCACTGGGCCGTTCGGAGGCTGTTTCGAGTTCTCACCCTCTAACGCCATGTTTTTAAGCCTAAGTGTGGAAATAAGCAAATTACCGTCGTACTCTCAAACCGGGAGACCCGCGGCTGCGGGGTTCGTTCCCACGAGTTACGTTGGTCCCGTGGGAGGTGTTGGGGCCACCCACGGGGCCGTTCGGGGGCTGTTTCGAGTTTTCACCCTCTAACGCCATGTTAAGCCTGAGTGTAGAAATAAGCAAATTACCGTCGTACTCTCAAACCGGGACACCCGCGGCTGCGGGGTCAGTTCCCACGAGTTACGTTGGTCCGGTGGGAGGTGTTGGTGCCACCCACGGGGCCGTTCGGAGGCTGTTTCGAGTTCTCACCCTCTAACGCCATGTTTTTAAGCCTAAGTGTGGAAATAAGCAAATTATCATCGTACTCTCAAACCGGGACACCCGCGGCTGCGGGGTCAGTTCCGACGAGTTACGTTGGTCCCGTGGGAGGTGTTGGTGCCACCCACGGGGCCGTTCGGAGGCTGTTTCGAGTTCTCACCCTCTAACGCCATGTTTTTAAGCCTAAGTGTGGAAATAAGCAAATTACCGTCGTACTCTCAAACCGGGAGACCCGCGGCTGCGGGGTCCGTTCCCACGAGTTACGTTGGTCCCGTGGGAGGTGTTGGTGCCACCCACGGGGCCGTTCGGGGGCTGTTTCGAGTTCTCACCCTCTAACGCCATGTTTTTAAGCCTAAGTGTGGAAATAAGCAAATTACTGTCGTACTCTCAAACCGGGACACCCGCGGCTGCGGGGTCTGTTCCCACGAGTTACGTTGGTCCCGTGGGAGGTGTTGGTGCCACCCACGGGGCCGTTCGGGGGCTGTTTCGCGTTCTCACCCTCTAACGCCATGTTTTTAAGCCTAAGTGTGGAAATAAGCAAATTATCATCGTACTCTCAAACCGGGACACCCGCGGCTGCGGGGTCAGTTCCTACGAGTTACGTTGGTCCCGTGGGAGGTGTTGGTGCCACCCACGGGGCCGTTCGGGGGCTGTTTCGAGTTCTCACCATCTAACGCCATGTTTTTAAGCCTAAGTGTGGAAATAAGCAAATTTCCGTCGTACACTCAAACCGGGACACCCGCGGCTGCGGGGTCCGTTCCCACGAGTTACGTTGGTCCCGTGGGAGGTGTTGGTGCCACCCACGGGGACGTTCGGGGGCTGTTTCGCGTTCTCACCCTCTAACGCCATGTTTTTAAGCCTAAGTGTGGAAATAAGCAAATTATCATCGTACTCTCAAACCGGGACACCCGCGGCTGCGGGGTCAGTTCCCACGAGTTACGTTGGTCCCGTGGGAGGTGTTGGTGCCACCCACGGGGCCGTTCGGAGGCTGTTTCGAGTTCTCACCCTCTAACGCCATGTTTTTAAGCCTAAGTGTGGAAATAAGCAAATTACCGTCGTACTCTCAAACCGGGAGACCCGCGGCTGCGGGGTCCGTTCCCACGAGTTACGTTGGTCCCGTGGGAGGTGTTGGTGCCACCCACGGGGCCGTTCGGGGGCTGTTTCGAGTTTTCACCCTCTAACGCCATGTTAAGCCTGAGTGTAGAAATAAGCAAATTACCGTCGTACTCTCAAACCGGGACACCCGCGGCTGCGGGGTCAGTTCCCACGAGTTACGTTGGTCCCGTGGGAGGTGTTGGTGCCACCCACGGGGCCGTTCGGGGGCTGTTTCGAGTTCTCACCCTCTAACGCCATGTTTTTAAGCCTAAGTGTAGAAATAAGAAAATTACCGTCGTACTCTCAAACCGGGACACCCGCGGCTGCGGGGTCAGTTCCCACGAGTTACGTTGGTCTCGTGGGAGGTGTTGGTGCCACCCACGGGGCCGTTCGGAGGCTGTTTCGAGTTCTCACCCTCTAACGCCATGTTTTTAAGCCTAAGTGTGGAAATAAGCAAATTACCGTCGTACTCTCAAACCGGGAGACCCGCGGCTGCGGGGTTCGTTCCCACGAGTTACGTTGGTCCCGTGGGAGGTGTTGGTACCACCCACGGGGCCGTTCGGGGGCTGTTTCGAGTTTTCACCCTCTAACGCCATGTTAAGCCTGAGTGTAGAAATAAGCAAATTACCGTCGTACTCTCAAACCGGGACACCCGCGGCTGCGGGGTCAGTTCCCACGAGTTACGTTGGTCCCGTGGGAGGTGTTGGTGCCACCCACGGGGCCGTTCGGGGGCTGTTTCGAGTTCTCACCCTCTAACGCCATGTTTTTAAGCCTAAGTGTAGAAATAAGAAAATTACCGTCGTACTCTCAAACCGGGACACCCGCGGCTGCGGGGTAAGTTCCCACGAGTTACGTTGGTCCCGTGGGAGGTGTTGGTGCCACCCACTGGGCCGTTCGGAGGCTGTTTCGAGTTCTCACCCTCTAACGCCATGTTTTTAAGCCTAAGTGTGGAAATAAGCAAATTACCGTCGTACTCTCAAACCGGGAGACCCGCGGCTGCGGGGTCCGTTCCCACGAGTTACGTTGGTCCCGTGGGAGGTGTTGGTGCCACCCACGGGGCCGTTCGGGGGCTGTTTCGAGTTTTTCACCCTCTAACGCCATGTTAAGCCTGAGTGTAGAAATAAGCAAATTACCGTCGTACTCTCAAACCGGGACACCCGCGGCTGCGGGGTCAGTTCCCACGAGTTACGTTGGTCCGGTGGGAGGGGTTGGTTCCACCCACGGGGCCGTTCGGAGGCTGTTTCGAGTTCTCACCCTCTAACGCCATGTTTTTAAGCCTAAGTGTGGAAATAAGCAAATTATCATCGTACTCTCAAACCGGGACACCCGCGGCTGCGGGGTCAGTTCCGACGAGTTACGTTGGTCCCGTGGGAGGTGTTGGTGCCACCCACGGGGCCGTTCGGAGGCTGTTTCGAGTTCTCACCCTCTAACGCCATGTTTTTAAGCCTAAGTGTGGAAATAAGCAAATTACCGTCGTACTCTCAAACCGGGAGACCCGCGGCTGCGGGGTCCGTTCCCACGAGTTACGTTGGTCCCGTGGGAGGTGTTGGTGCCACCCACGGGGCCGTTCGGGGGCTGTTTCGAGTTCTCACCCTCTAACGCCATGTTTTTAAGCCTAAGTGTGGAAATAAGCAAATTACCGTCGTACTCTCAAACCGGGACACCCGCGGCTGCGGCGTCCGTTCCCACGAGTTACGTTGGTCCCGTGGGAGGTGTTAGTGCCACCCACGGGGCCGTTCGGGGGCTGTTTCGCGTTCTCACCCTCTAACGCCATGTTTTTAAGCCTAAGTGTGGAAATAAGCAAATTATCATCGTACTCTCAAACCGGGACACCCGCGGCTGCGGGGTCAGTTCCTACGAGTTACGTTGGTCCCGTGGGAGGTGTTGGTGCCACCCACGGGGCCGTTCGGGGGCTGTTTCGAGTTCTCACCCTCTAACGCCATGTTTTTAAGCCTAAGTGTGGAAATAAGCAAATTACCGTCGTACACTCAAACCGGGACACCCGCGGCTGCGGGGTCCGTTCCCACGAGTTACGTTGGTCCCGTGGGAGGTGTTGGTGCCACCCACGGGGCCGTTCGGGGGCTGTTTCGAGTTCTCACCCTCTAACGCCATGTTTTTAAGCCTAAGTGTAGAAATAAGAAAATTACCGTCGTACTCTCAAACCGGGACACCCGCGGCTGCGGGGTCAGTTCCCACGAGTTACGTTGGTCCCGTGGGAGGTGTTGGTGCCACCCACGGGGCCGTTCGGAGGCTGTTTCGAGTTCTCACCCTCTAACGCCATGTTTTTAAGCCTAAGTGTGGAAATAAGCAAATTACCGTCGTACTCTCAAACCGGGAGACCCGCGGCTGCGGGGTTCGTTCCCACGAGTTACGTTGGTCCCGTGGGAGGTGTTGGTGCCACCCACGGGACCGTTCGGGGGCTGTTTCGAGTTTTCACCCTCTAACGCCATGTTAAGCCTGAGTGTAGAAATAAGCAAATTACCGTCGTACTCTCAAACCGGGACACCCGCGGCTGCGGGGTCAGTTCCCACGAGTTACGTTGGTCCCGTGGGAGGTGTTGGTGCCACCCACGGGGCCGTTCGGGGGCTGTTTCGAGTTCTCACCCTCTAACGCCATGTTTTTAAGCCTAAGTGTAGAAATAAGAAAATTACCGTCGTACTCTCAAACCGGGACACCCGCGGCTGCGGGGTCAGTTCCCACGAGTTACGTTGGTCCCGTGGGAGGTGTTGGTGCCACCCACTGGGCCGTTCGGAGGCTGTTTCGAGTTCTCACCCTCTAACGCCATGTTTTTAAGCCTAAGTGTGGAAATAAGCAAATTACCGTCGTACTCTCAAACCGGGAGACCCGCGGCTGCGGGGTCCGTTCCCACGAGTTACGTTGGTCCCGTGGGAGGTGTTGGTGCCACCCACGGGGCCGTTCGGGGGCTGTTTCGAGTTTTCACCCTCTAACGCCATGTTAAGCCTGAGTGTAGAAATAAGCAAATTACCGTCGTACTCTCAAACCGGGACACCCGCGGCTGCGGGGTCAGTTCCCACGAGTTACGTTGGTCCGGTGGGAGGTGTTGGTTCCACCCACGGGGCCGTTCGGAGGCTGTTTCGAGTTCTCACCCTCTAACGCCATGTTTTTAAGCCTAAGTGTGGAAATAAGCAAATTATCATCGTACTCTCAAACCGGGACACCCGCGGCTGCGGGGTCAGTTCCGACGAGTTACGTTGGTCCCGTGGGAGGTGTTGGTGCCACCCACGGGGCCGTTCGGAGGCTGTTTCGAGTTCTCACCCTCTAACGCCATGTTTTTAAGCCTAAGTGTGGAAATAAGCAAATTACCGTCGTACTCTCAAACCGGGAGACCCGCGGCTGCGGGGTCCGTTCCCACGAGTTACGTTGGTCCCGTGGGAGGTGTTGGTGCCACCCACGGGGCCGTTCGGGGGCTGTTTCGAGTTCTCACCCTCTAACGCCATGTTTTTAAGCCTAAGTGTGGAAATAAGCAAATTACCGTCGTACTCTCAAACCGGGACACCCGCGGCTGCGGCGTCCGTTCCCACGAGTTACGTTGGTCCCGTGGGAGGTGTTAGTGCCACCCACGGGGCCGTTCGGGGGCTGTTTCGAGTATTCACCCTCTAACGCCATGTTAAGCCTAAGTGTAGAAATAAGCAAATTACCGTCGTACTCTCAAACCGGGACACCCGCGGCTGCGGGGTCAGTTCCTACGAGTTACGTTGGTCCCGTGGGAGGTGTTGGTGCCACCCACGGGGCCGTTCGGGGGCTGTTTCGAGTTCTCACCCTCTAACGCCATGTTTTTAAGCCTAAGTGTGGAAATAAGCAAATTACCGTCGTACACTCAAACCGGGACACCCGCGGCTGCGGCGTCCGTTCCCACGAGTTACGTTGGTCCCGTGGGAGGTGTTAGTACCACCCACGGGGCCGTTCGGGGGCTGTTTCGAGTTTTCACCCTCTAACGCCATGTTAAGCCTAAGTGTAGAAATAAGCAAATTACCGTCGTACTCTCAAACCGGGACACCCGCGGCTGCGGGGTCAGTTCCCACGAGTTACGTTGGTCCCGTGGAAGGTGTTGGTGCCACCCACGGGGCCGTTCGGGGGCTGTTTCGAGTTCTCACCCTCTAACGCCATGTTTTTAAGCCTAAGTGTGGAAATAAGCAAATTATCATCGTACTCGCAAACCGGGACACCCGCGGCTGCGGGGTCAGTTCCCACGAGTTACGTTGGTCCCGTGGGAGGTGTTGGTGCCACCCACGGGGCCGTTCGGGGGCTGTTTCGAGTTCTCACCCTCTAACGCCATGTTTTTAAGCCTAAGTGTGGAAATAAGCAAATTACCGTCGTACTCTCAAACCGGGACACCCGCGGCTGCGGGGTCTGTTCCCACGAGTTACGTTGGTCCCGTGGGAGGTGTTGGTGCCACCCACGGGGCCGTTCGGGGGCTGTTTCGCGTTCTCACCCTCTAACGCCATGTTTTTAAGCCTAAGTGTGGAAATAAGCAAATTATCATCGTACTCTCAAACCGGGACACCCGCGGCTGCGGGGTCAGTTCCTACGAGTTACGTTGGTCCCGTGGGAGGTGTTGGTGCCACCCACGGGGCCGTTCGGGGGCTGTTTCGAGTTCTCACCCTCTAACGCCATGTTTTTAAGCCTAAGTGTGGAAATAAGCAAATTACCGTCGTACACTCAAACCGGGACACCCGCGGCTGCGGGGTCCATTCCCACGAGTTACGTTGGTCCCGTGGGAGGTGTTGGTGCCACCCACGGGGACGTTCGGGGGCTGTTTCGCGTTCTCACCCTCTAACGCCATGTTTTTAAGCCTAAGTGTGGAAATAAGCAAATTATCATCGTACTCTCAAACCGGGACACCCGCGGCTGCGGGGTCAGTTCCCACGAGTTACGTTGGTCCCGTGGGAGGTGTTGGTGCCACCCACGGGGCCGTTCGGAGGCTGTTTCGAGTTCTCACCCTCTAACGCCATGTTTTTAAGCCTAAGTGTGGAAATAAGCAAATTACCGTCGTACTCTCAAACTGGGAGACCCGCGGCTGCGGGGTCCGTTCCCACGAGTTACGTTTGTCCCGTGGGAGGTGTTGGTGCCACCCACGGGGCCGTTCGGGGGCTGTTTCGAGTTTTCACCCTCTAACGCCATGTTAAGCCTAAGTGTAGAAATAAGCAAATTACCGTCGTACTCTCAAACCGGGACACCCGCGGCTGCGGGGTCAGTTCCCACGAGTTACGTTGGTCCCGTGGGAGGTGTTGGTGCCACCCACGGGGCCGTTCGGGGGCTGTTTCGAGTTCTCACCCTCTAACGCCATGTTTTTAAGCCTAAGTGTGGAAATAAGCAAATTATCATCGTACTCTCAAACCGGGACACCCGCGGCTGCGGGGTCAGTTCCGACGAGTTACGTTGGTCCCGTGGGAGGTGTTGGTGCAACCCACGGGGCCGTTCGGAGGCTGTTTCGAGTTCTCACCCTCTAACGCCATGTTTTTAAGCCTAAGTGTGGAAATAAGCAAATTATCGTCGTACTCTCAAACCGGGAGACCCGCGGCTGCGGGGTCCGTTCCCACGAGTTACGTTGGTCACGTGGGAGGTGTTGGTGCCACCCACGGGGCCGTTCGGGGGCTGTTTCGAGTTCTCACCCTCTAACGCCATGTTTTTAAGCCTAAGTGTGGAAATAAGCAAATTACCGTCGTACTCTCAAACCGGGACACCCGCGGCTGCGGCGTCCGTTCCCACGAGTTACGTTGGTCACGTGGGAGGTGTTGGTGCCACCCACGGGGCCGTTCGGGGGCTGTTTCGAGTTCTCACCCTCTAACGCCATGTTTTTAAGCCTAAGTGTGGAAATAAGCAAATTACCGTCGTACTCTCAAACCGGGACACCCGCGGCTGCGGCGTCCGTTCCCACGAGTTACGTTGGTCCCGTGGGAGGTGTTAGTGCCACCCACGGGGCCGTTCGGGGGCTGTTTCGAGTATTCACCCTCTAACGCCATGTTAAGCCTAAGTGTAGAAATAAGCAAATTACCGTCGTACTCTCAAATCGGGACACCCGCGGCTGCGGGGTCAGTTCCTACGAGTTACGTTGGTCCCGTGGGAGGTGTTGGTGCCACCCACGGGGCCGTTCGGGGGCTGTTTCGAGTTCTCACCCTCTAACGCCATGTTTTTAAGCCTAAGTGTGGAAATAAGCAAATTACCGTCGTACACTCAAACCGGGACACCCGCGGCTGCGGCGTCCGTTCCCACGAGTTACGTTGGTCCCGTGGGAGGTGTTAGTACCACCCACGGGGCCGTTCGGGGGCTGTTTCGAGTTTTCACCCTCTAACGCCATGTTAAGCCTAAGTGTAGAAATAAGCAAATTACCGTCGTACTCTCAAACCGGGACACCCGCGGCTGCGGGGTCAGTTCCCACGAGTTACGTTGGTCCCGTGGGAGGTGTTGGTGCCACCCACGGGGCCGTTCGGGGGCTGTTTCGAGTTCTCACCCTCTAACGCCATGTTTTTAAGCCTAAGTGTGGAAATAAGCAAATTATCATCGTACTCTCAAACCGGGACACCCGCGGCTGCGGGGTCAGTTCCTACGAGTTACGTTGGTCCCGTGGGAGGTGTTGGTGCCACCCACGGGGCCGTTCGGGGGCTGTTTCGAGTTCTCACCCTCTAACGCCATGTTTTTAAGCCTAAGTGTGGAAATAAGCAAATTACCGTCGTACTCTCAAACCGGGACACCCGCGGCTGCGGGGTCTGTTCCCACGAGTTACGTTGGTCCCGTGGGAGGTGTTGGTGCCACCCACGGGGCCGTTCGGGGGCTGTTTCGCGTTCTCACCCTCTAACGCCATGTTTTTAAGCCTCAGTGTGGAAATAAGCAAATTATCATCGTACTCTCAAACCGGGACACCCGCGGCTGCGGGGTCAGTTCCTACGAGTTACGTTGGTCCCGTGGGAGGTGTTGGTGCCACCCACGGGGCCGTTCGGGGGCTGTTTCGAGTTCTCACCCTCTAACGCCATGTTTTTAAGCCTAAGTGTGGAAATAAGCAAATTACCGTCGTACTCTCAAACCGGGACACCCGCGGATGCGGGGTCCGTTCCCACGAGTTACGTTGGTCCCGTGGGAGGTGTTGGTGCCACCCACGGGGACGTTCGGGGGCTGTTTCGCGTTCTCACCCTCTAACGCCATGTTTTTAAGCCTAAGTGTGGAAATAAGCAAATTATCACCGTACTCTCAAACCGGGACACCCGCGGCTGCGGGGTCAGTTCCCACGAGTTACGTTGGTCCCGTGGGAGGTGTTGGTGCCACCCACGGGGCCGTTCCGAGGCTGTTTCGAGTTCTCACCCTCTAACGCCATGTTTTTAAGCCTAAGTGTGGAAATAAGCAAATTACCATCGTACTCTCAAACCGGGACTCCCGCGGCTGCGGGGTCCGTTCCCACGAGTTACGTTGGTCCCGTGGGAGGTGTTGGTGTAGCCTCATAATATCAAGTTGTAGCCTCATAATATCTTGACGTAAACGTAAAAAAATGCACATTAATCGCAAGATATATGATATACTTTTTCATAGGTAAATCAAGAACACACCCAACAAATTTAATAACATGTACATTTATCGACACTAGTATAAATTCAATAAATACAACATAGTATCCAACAACCAAGCCAACAATATCTCACTATAGTAATGTGCACACGTGTTTGCGACTCTTATGTCAAAAAAATTTCATTTAATTATATTTTGTCAAAAAAAAACAAGACAAGCATATTTTGTCAAAAAAATACACACACATACAATCTAGGGTTTATTGACATAATCTATACATACACACACATACAATCTAGGGTTTACTTAAACCCTAACTTTTTTTGACATAAATCTATGCATACATATAACCAACAATAAGGCGGTTGTAATTTTTTTTACTTATTATATAAACATTTAATTATATTTTGTCAAAAAAATATAATGTCTAGAGTTTTGAATAATATTTTGTCAAAAAAAATACACATATACAATCTAGGGTTTATTGACATAATCTATACATACACACATACATACACACACATAATGTCTAGAGTTTTGAATACTATTTTGTAAAAAAAATACACACACATACAATCTAGGGTTTATTGTCGTAATCTATACACACACACATACAATCTAGGGTTTATTTTCGTAATCTATACACACACACATATACACACAAATAGCTGCCACAAATCATAACAAATCGAAATTCACACACACACATACACCCACATATACATACACACACACACATACACTCGCATACACACATAGCTGCCACAAATCAAAACCAATCAAAATGCACACACATATACACACATACCTTTCACGATTGTCAGATGAAATCAACAAAAAAACCAAATAGACGAAATCCCAAATCGCCCAAATCGTCCAAACTTAACCGCGAATGGCAGAAATTTGAGTAGCGTTGTAAGTAAATCATCTTTAAATATGTGGACCTGGTCACGGCCTAGAGCCGTGACCCAACCTCCGCGACCAATTAGTTATCCCCTGACCACTGGTCACGGCCCTAGGCCGTGACCCACCATGCTCAACCAACAGACCACCATGAGCGACCAAACTCCCTTCGGATGAGGTATGGTCACGGTCCCAAGCCGTGACTCACTTCAGAAATTGGTTTCGGCCTCCAGCCCTGACCACCATGCGCAACTAACAGCCCTTCAAATGAGGTATGGTCACGGCCCCAAGCCGTGACCCACTTCAAAATTTGGTTTCGGCCCCTAGCCGTGACCCCATTTGCGCGACCAATTTTTTTTTTCCGAGGTGGTCACAGTCCAAGTCCGTGACCCATCCGCGACCAAGTTGGAGGGAATTTTGGCGGGGTTTTGGCGCCAACATGGTCACACCTTGGGTCACGGCCAAAGTCCGTGACCCACAGTGGTCAGGGACTTGAGCCGTGACCACTTCCAAAGCATCCATGACTCAGTGTAAAAATTAAAATGGTCACGCCAAAAATTGAGTTGGTCACGGCCCAAGTCCGCGACCAGCTGGTCGCGGACTTGGGCCGTGACCAACTGGGCGTGACCATTCGCAGGATTTGGTGTAGTGATTACGAACTCGAAAGAAGTAGTAGAGGAACGGATGGAACTCCGGGGTGATTTGATTGAAGACTGAAGCCAATAAGGAGCCAGGCCAAAGGCGTGCGATCGACCTGAGAAGGCGTAGGATGAGATTTATTTTTGATAAAAAGGGAAGAAACTATTTTTGGATTTTTGATAAAAAGGGAGAAATGTTTTTGGAATTTTTGATAAAGAAGGGAGAAATATTTTTGGATTTTTGATAAAAAAGGGAGAAATATTTTTGGATTTTTAATAAAGAAGGGAGACATGTTTTTGGAAACGGAACTCAGCATGATTATTATGATTATTATGTTCTCACTTGTATTCAATTATCCTAAAAGCAATGTTGGACGGGCCCCAGCCTGGAAAAGTGGGGGTCTTAATATATGCAAAGCTATGTTTGGACTTGTAACCAGGCTTGCGGACAGGGTCCCATTTTAAAAAATGAGCAAAAATTGGGTGGCAGGCCGACCCGGAATTTCGGCAGAGTTTCGGGTTGAAACCGGCAATCTAAAGTGCGTGTCCTAGGTTTGACACCTATATGCGGGTATGTAGTTGGTTGGGTGAATCGGCATGGGTTCCCCCCCTTTGGCGTGACTTCCACGATATATGTCTTGCTCTTGTGGGCAATCGGTACGTGTGGATAAGCCATTTGATATACCCGAGTGTACGTGAATTGCCTCACCATATACCTCATGGGGAAGGTACGTGTGAGAGAGAATTCGATATACTCGGCGTACGTGAACGAATTCCCTGCGATATACCTCCCGTCATGACTTCGGTCAAGAGGTACGATGCGGGGGAACCATTCGATATACGTCGAAGGTACTTGGCCAATGGAAGGTGAGAGTCATATCGCTTAGGCTAACTGCGACCTATCGGACCAGCGCTCATCACGAAGTGACCATCCAATTACTGGGTCAAATTTGGTAAATAGCAATGCTCTTTGGTGATATCTTGTGAATCATGCATGATTATCTTATTAGTATCTTATGATGAGAATGCCTTTCTTGATTATGCCAAAACAGGGAACGAAGTACAAGTACCCCAAAAGGTACACCAAGTATGGATGGGTGATGCGTGCAATATGGGGATATACATGTGATCCTAGGTTCATGTGGTGTGAAGTGTACATGGAGAATTTTCTACAAGTGTGTGAATATAAGCATAAGCATGGGATACACATGTGAGAAAGGGGGATAGGCAGATATGGGGGGGGGGGGGGGGGGGGAACATAAACAAATATAGCATCGATGTAGATAGAGTCAAACCCTCAAAATATATAACATCCCCAGTGGAGTCGCCACTTTGGCCATCCTCGATCCCCGTCGCGGAGGGAAAAAGGATCCTTCGAGTCTTGCGCGTCCCTCTCGAGAGAGCGCTCCGACCGGCGTCGATTTGTGAGGTGTGAAAATGTAGAGAGATTCAGAGTCGCCAGTCTATTTTACTCAAAGCAGACAAAAGAAAAAAAAGGGGGAAGCCACCCCGGAGGATGGCATCCAAAGGCATACTGGTGCGTGCGAAACCAAAATGATTCGAGAAGGGTTCGGAGGCTTAGTTACGAAATGGGAAGGTGCTAGGCACCCATTCCGCCCTTTCGGTCTCTCATGAATATTTTCTATTTTTCTTAATGTTCCCCCCCCCCCCCCCCCCCCGTGATATGTGTGCATGTGTATATATATAGAATGGAGGTAGGAATCCTCGACTTGTATCATGGAAAAGATATAGTGAGTCATCCGTAGGAATGTGAGATTACTGTAGAAAATAGGATTTGCACGATTACCCTTGCATTGATCGTTATAAGGGAACGATAACACATGTGGAATAATACGCCACTAAGAACGAATATATAGAATATAATAAAAAATGAGATAAAGAGAAGATAGAAAATAAGAGAAAAGGTGAGAAAAGGACTCGAGTCTCGGGTTTTACTCTGAGATGCCTACGTATCCTATAAAGGCATCTAAGTCCACGTAGTTCGCATACAAAACGAGGGGTGGGGTTTATCCCATAAATCCAAATGGAGAAATCTCTTGTTTGTAAGTGTGTGTGTGTGTGTAGAAAAAGTGTTTTTAGTTGTGAGAAAAGTGTGGAAAAAGTGTGAGAATCCCTATTTGGAATTTATGAGCAAACCCTCTTTTTCTTATTTTTTTGGGTTTTATTTATATGAAAATCGGAGATGTGCAATAATACTAGATAAAAAGTATGTTAGAATATGTGAAATAAGATAATAAAAGTGCTTCAAGTAATAAAACAAGCTATTGCAAATTTAAGAAGGTTTGAAGAGAAATGTGAGAAAGATGAACCTTCTTGGAGACTTTGAGCTTGATCTTGAATGTTGAAAAGTAGCCCTTGCACTTGGATGATGATGGAGAGTGGTTAATTCATCAAGTTTGATTAAAGGGATGATGAAAAGTGGAAGTGAAAAAGGGATTTGGAAGTTGAAATCACGTTGCCTTCGAGAGAGGTTTCTGGGGCTTACTAAGGGTGATTTGCTTCTGATTTGAGCTCCCCTTGAAAATGAGGCCAAGGCCTCCTTTTATAGGCCTAGGGGTCTGCCGATCAGCATTGCCATGGCACTACCTATCGGCAGGTACCGATAGGCAGGGTCTGGGACCTGCCATTTGGCAGTGCACTTCAGGATTTTTCGGAAAATTAGCTGCTGAGGGAAAACCATTAGTCATAATCGTACACGGGGCATACTGTTGGAAAGGTATTTCAGAGACCTTCGAAAGTCCTTTGGATTGCTCCCAATTTCGAGAGTTGACTTTGGGTCAAATGTGGCTCGGAAGCATTTATTGGTCCGCTGGACGGGGAATCGTTCGGACGCCAGTGGATCGTTCGTCCGCATGGTAAGTCCGAATTGCGCATGGGGTGGACCGTTAGAAAGGTTAGGAGATGTACTTAGACATTCCAAAGAGTTTGACTCGGTTCGGGGAGTTGAATTTGGTCAATCGGGCCCGATAATATTCGATGACCTCTCGGAGTCAAACGGATCGTTCGTCCGCATGGAAAGTCGGAATCGTGCACGGGATAGACCGTTGGAAAGGATTTTCAGTGCCCTTCAAAGATTCATTCAACCTCGACTGAGATGAAGAGTTTGACTTTTGGTCAAACCGAGACGGGGAGTGCCCGATGGCTTCTAGGTCAGTGCTCGGGACATGACCTGGGTTCGCGATGATTAGTGGAGGTACTAGGGACCTAAGGAGAGTTAGCGGGTAATAGAATGAGGTGTCTACAGTGGGGGTGTACTTACTGGGTTACATAAGGAGCGAGATTCACTTTATAGTTACATGGGAAGCATTCAGATGCATGAGATGGAGTTCCTAGTTTAGAACTTGGTTCTCGACGAGTGGAGTCATTTGGATTCTTGGAGTGAAGACTTGCGGTATCTCATTTCATAGTTGAAGTTTGGGGTGGCTTAGCATCGGGTGGAGCGTATTGGCTTGTTAGACGTCGGGATGATCTTCGAGCGGATTTGATGTTTGTATTCCGAGTTCGGTTGGATTGTGAGGATCGCCTGGGGGAATCTCATTAGCTTGGTAGATGGTGGGATGGTCTTCAGGCGGGTTCAATTTCAGTATTCTAGAGATTGGTTGGATCGCCAGGATCGCCAAGGCGGTGTTTATTGATTTTGGCTCTCCTATTTTTTCAGTTTTGGTTTATTTAAAAATTTTCCATTTTGGCTCAAATCTATAAATACAAGTGTTATTTCTAGGTTTTGGGAGAGGACAAGTTTGAGAGCTATTTTGAGAGATATCAAAGCTAAAGAGAGGTAGAGATCCATTTGAGAGGTGAGTTCTTGTGAGGTTGTGAGTGACTTTTTAAGAGAGATAAATTATGTGTGTGTATAACGTTTGGGTTCCTCCATTTATCTATAGAAAGTAGAAATCATCCTTGGTGGATGTAGCCCAAATTTGGGTGAACCACGGTATATCGTTGTTGTTTTGCTTTGATGATTGCTTGTATGTTCTTATTGTCTCTTTATTGATGCTTGGTTGATTTCATTGGGAGTTTGCACACTAGTTCATTTACGGAACAAGGTCTTGGGTGTTTTTCGCACACCAACTGTTTGATAAAATTCCCGAGCGAGTTTTATCATCTTGGTCGCTAGAGATAGTCTTGCTTTAGCGCAACAAAGACTTTAAGAAAGGAGATTTATGACTCTCTCTCTGCACTTTATTCACATTTTTTCTGTGGTGGCAGGATTCTTAACCAAGATCACATCTTCATTTATTAGAGGTAAAATGCATTTATTTTACCCCAGTTGAATCAAATCCTGGAGTTGCTGAGCATGAGTATGAGGATTGATGCCCTTACGGAGTCGATTGCGGTGCATTTGGATTTTGTTTATTTCAATCTGAGTCTTCACCCACTCTATATCTTCAGCCCTCAATGAGATCCGGTCTCTATAACCCCGCACGACGATGGGGCAATAATGGGGAGGTGAAGGAGAGAGAGAAAAGAAAATGAAGAAGAAAAACAATGTGGCCACAGAGAGAAGTAAAACTGGCACGCTCACTACTACTCCATTTGTCATGGATCCACCAAACGCACATATTTTCTATTTCTTTTTATGTAAATGAATCAGGATTATATTATATGAATCTCAGGATCGAGTGGGCTGTGTTTTTCAGGGCTTAATGGTAAGCCAAACAGAGATGGAAATGAGGAAACTGATAAAAGGATTGTTAAAAAAGTTAAGAGGTTTTAGAGAAGTAATAAGAGTCATCACTATCCTCCACTCTCAGTAGTACTTTTTATCCATAATTTATTTATCAACTTTTTTCTTATGCTCACTCCTTCCAGTTAAATATTTGTTTTTGTATCACAATCGTTAAATTAAATTGATCCTTATGTTTCTATTTTTTTGCTTTTGATTAATCTTATTATAGGAAAATGGTTACCCATATGATAAAAAAGATGTCAGATATTGATGAAAAAATAACCTCAATCTAGTTACTATCTTCCCAATTAAAAGGCAACTTTCCTAGCTCAATATCTATTCGTTGAATTGATTTTCATTTTTCTTCAAAAGTTTATGTTAGTAATTAATTAAGGATCGGGTCCGGGAGTCGAAATGCAGAATTCCCATGTAGGATTTTTTTTTTTTAAATAAAAAAAATATTTTTTCCTGGTTTTAAACATTTCATGGAACCCTTAAAAATCAACTGAAAATGATTGTTTTTATTATTTTAAAAAAATGGGTCAATATTTGATAATTTTTTTAGTCAGGCTAAAAACTATCAAATATTGAATCATTTTTAAAAATACCAAAAACAATAATTTTGAGTTGATTCTTTTAGAGGTCCTCTGAAATGTTTATAACCCCCACATTTTTTTATTTAAAAAAATGCACTGGAGTCCCGCATTTGGGTAACTAAGAATCAAAGATACTTAATATATCGCCACCTTCGACGGAAACCAGTATCATGCGGTCATACAGCCTTTCGTTCAGTGCACGATCGCGAATCTAACAGAAGGGATTTAAACAGGTCTACACGCATTCCTCTTTTTTATTGAAATATCTTTAAATTTAGAATTTTTTTTGTATTTGTTTATAATTAACTATGTTTGCTAGCATGTCTCCTAATAAATATCTCAGGGACCGACTTATCCTTTGCATATTTCTATGTTTCATAATAACACTCTGTAAGCATTTTCTTCTTTTTTTGCAAGGAATTAAAGAACGCGGATTATACAAGTTATTATTTGGATAGTATGTTTTTAATTTTCGTGAAAGAACATTGTGATTTTGTGTTAAACTAATATACTAATTTCTTATTGGAAAAATTACTCATAGGTCCCTCGCAAACAAATTTTAAATACTTAAGGAAGTTTGACAGATTTGAAACACTTAGGTCCACTAATTTTCTTCTTGTAGAAGTTCACGCTAGTGGCATAACAAGTGGACCTAATAGAAAATTGTCCTTAAATGTTTAAAAATTGTCAAAAATGGACCCCAAGTGTAAATTTCCCTTTCTTATTATGTTTGTAAACGGAAAAAATGACTTTTTCCTCGACAACTAATAATTTTGGATTGTGTTTGGTTGCAACAAGTCAACTAACATTTGAAGTTCTTAACCTAACATGAACAATATCCATTTAAACACAACCTGGCATGCCAAACATGATTTATAATGTATTCTATAAACAAACATGATAATATATAAAAACGAGATAAACATCACGACAACACACATTAACGCAACTAAATGAATCAAAATTTTAAAACGAACCCCATATGTCATGTTAATTTTTGAATCAATTTTATGTTCTACTATTGTATTGTGTTTAAGATTTTCACCCTGAACTTTGAACTCTATGATCCAAATTTCTAAATATGTCTCCATACGTTGTCAAAATGACTATTACTTGTTCACCTTAATTCCATGAAATTGTTATTAAATATAGGTTTATATTTCTTTACCTAACACGTGCACTGTTCTAAAAAACATGCCTAGGCACACCTAGGCTTGAGGCTTGGGAGAAACGCCCCGCCTTAAGATTTTGACGCCTTATGCTTGGTAAAACCCTTAAGGCGTACTTTTTCTCTAAAAATAACAATGCTTTAGTGAAACGATATCGCCTTTTAAAGATTTTTATACAAACCGGACAATTATCTCATCCAAAATAATCAAATAGTATTTTTATTTGCAAATATTCAGACATGTTTTTATGATATGTACAATTTTAGTATTTTAATAGCCTTATTAAGGTTAAAATATATTAAAAATACCTAAATGTCTTTTCACGCCTTTTTACGCCAACGCCCGCCTAGGCTTCTAAGGCTTAAGGCTTGCCTCCACGCCTCGATCACGCCCCGCGTTTTTTAGAACCTTGAACACGTGGAACAAAACATCAATAATATGGGATAGTTGACTACAATTATCTTTAAAATGCTATCTTCAAGTTTTTTTTTTAAAAAAGTTAGAAATATTGTAAATATGGGATGATTTCATAAGATCTTACAAATTCACAATAAACACTTAAGACTTCCTTTTACAAAACATATGTAAAGAAATTGAGTTTGTTTCTTATTATTTGGAACTCAATTGCAAACTTCAATTATGTTTAAGGGAAAAATAAGTTGAACTTTTTACAAGCTATACATTTTTTTTGTAATTGTTTATACCAATATATTGTATAATAATAGTTACAAAGTGTTCGCGCATCGTGCGAGGATAAAATCTAATGATTAATAAGGATGACCCCTTATCATATTCACACCATTCAATAAAAGATATTTCCTTCTTTAATATTTTCTATTTACCCAATTTTTCACATTACACTTTTGAAAATTAAAAAAAAGTCTTTTTTTTTCTCTACCATATGTAATAACAACATTTTGAAACTTAACTATTGTAGACCATTGAGACAAAAATAAAAATAAAAATAAAATTAACTTGCAAACAAAGTTGTGCAAACACAGGAGTTATCCTTGTTATTGTATAAATGACTTAGTGATTGTTAATCCAGAATAAAATGTTTGAGTCATTGAGGAGCTTTGAATTTTGGGGGAATAAACCTATTTAGACTTATAAAGTAAAGTAAAAAATAAATAATCAGAAATTTATCTAGCTGGAAAAAAAACAAAAGCATTATTATGATAACATTAATATCAACATAATTACACTATATGCATACAATGAGTTTTTTTAGTTGAAGAAATCACCATTTAATTGAGTAAGTTAAAAAGAGATTAAATATTATTTGTAACATATACTCAAAGTAGGCATTTGCATTTTCGTTAATACTTAAAGTTGTCATTTCATTAAGCTTGTGGATTCAGATTGCTCGACTTTACCTTACTTTAAGGTGAATTTTCCAAACATTTGAAAAGAATAGTTGCGAAAGGTGGAAAACATCAATTTAACACTCGGTCAGAACTCGATTACCTTTGTAGTCCTCTTTAGTCAAACTAAACGAATAATGGCATAAATGTTGTTCTGGAGATATAAATGGCGCATATTCTGTTCTAACGGATAATTGTATCAGGACTTTATTAAGGACATTTATATATCTTTGCATGTTTGGAACGAGAAACTCAAAACTACTTGAACTATTCGAACTAGTTGATTGGGGAAAAAATAGTTTGAATTGATCATGGAGTAACTTTTCACGAGTGATCCCACTTTTCAATGTCTTGATCATACCATTTGGAATGAAGTTCAGAATCCAGATAGTTGTTTGAAAATTCAATAGCCTTTGTATTAAATAATCCAACATTCAATGCATAATTTTTCTTTTCCTTGTATAAATTTTATGTGGTACTAAAACTTCGATATAAAATCGAGACTAAGCAAGTGGAGTACATGATTACTTGATCCCCCAAACATAGGGTTGTGTTTCGGCCGGATCGGATCGGATCGGAAAATGACCTTTCGGAAAAAATTCCAATTTTTTCGGAAATAAAATATTTGTTCCAATTTCCTATCCAATTTTTTCGGAAAATCAAAAAAGTTTCCGAATTCGGAAATATCGAAAAATCGGAAAAAAATTGGAAAAATTCGGAAATTAGAAATATGGTAATTTTTCTGTTCTGCCACATGAAGACAGTATGAGAAATTAGAAATTAGTTTTTTTCTGTTCTGCCGCAGCCATCAATATAACAAACCGATGTAAACAAATCTGTAAACCTATAAACCGATCAATATAACAAACCTATTAAACCTATAAATCGATCCCAACAGATGCATTAGATGAAATAAAAAAGATGTAAACAGATGTAAATAAGATGTAAACCGATCTTATAAACAGAAGTAAACAAGATGTAAACAGAGCCTATAAACCGATGTAAACAGATCTTAAATAAGTAGAAATAAAAAAAAACAGATAAAAATAAACTAGAAAAGGCTTACCTATGTTCGAGACTATAAGGGTCGGACGATGCAAACAAATATGCGCCACCGAAAGTAGAAGAAAGGGGTTGGACGACCGTATAGAGATTGGGTCGAGAGAGAGAGGTGAGAGATATGCACCGCCGAGGAGAAAGGGGCGAGACGAGAGAGAGATAAAGATGTGAGAGATATTTTAATAAGAATATCATACAACCCTTGTTGCTCTCTACTAACAGCATATATAAATATATGGGGTAAGGTAAAAAATAAAGGAAATCTAAATTGTACACATTCTTATTACATAAGGATATAACTTATAAGGTAAAAAAATATATATAGAAAATATTCGGAAAAAATATTCGAAATATTAATCGGAAGATATATTCGGAATATTAATAGGAAAAAAGATTCGGAAATTATATCGGAAAAATCGGAAAATCGGAATTTAAAACATAGTTCCAATTTCCTATCCAATTTAATTCGGAAAAATCGGAAATCGGAAAATCGGAAATCGGAAATCGGAAACATTATATATGTTCCAAAATCGGAAAATATCGGATCGGACATCGGAAAAATCGGAATGTTCGGAAAAAAAACACAGCCCTACCCAAACACGTATTTATGTCAAATGTTTTACTGAAACAAAAATACTATCTTATGATATTTTAAAAATATATTATACATTTTGTATATGTTATAAAGATGGGTCAATTATTTAATAGTCCCTACTATAAATATATATTTTTTAAAAAGGACACATATTTTTAGTTTAACCCATTTAGTCCCTCAAGCACTCAATATTCTCTTATTTTTAGAGGTCCGCGCCAGCGGCACTCCCTTTCCAAAATATGTGGCAAATGACTTTTTGAGGCAAAATAAAAAGGCTTGGACTAAATGAGTATTAAAAAATGTTTGAGGGACTATTTGGTATATGTCCCTATAAAGATTACTTAAATAACTACATAGTGTCCTACACGTATTAGTTAAAAAAAAGTTCTACACAATTTTAATGGCAAGGTTAACACTTGAATTTAGGGATCGATAATATAGTCGATCTTGAAAATTTATTCTACCATACAACAGGAGTAAATGGGGTTAACTACCCAGTGACATATCAAGCACAACACGAGAGGAGGAATATAACTCACGTGACACCTCATGTGTTATGTGAGATAACAATAGCTTCATGGGAAAAAAAATAGAGCCTAACAGCATAAACTCCAATTTACACAATCACCACCACCATTTCTAAGCCTCTTTGTTCATTTTGTGTTGAATTACATAGCTCATTGTTTGACTTATAAAATTTATGTACAACATTACTTTTGGTTCATAGAAATGAATAGGTAGCGAAAATTGATTGGGGAGGTTGCAAATTTATTTTAGGCTAAAATGAATTAAAGTGATTGACGGGTTGGATGTAATTACTCTATTCCTCCCTTTGGTGGTGATTATTTAAAATGTTTGTTGTGAATTAAGCCACATATTTTCCCCCCATAAAAGAGTTTTGATGACTAGACATGTAAAATTATTCTTCCATCTTTTGATTTTGAGTTTCCCATTTGTGTTCCTCTAAGGATGGATGATTCATTAATAATAATAACTAATTTTATGACCAAGAAAAGTAACAATTGTTGTTCTCAGTAACAATCCACAAATCAAATCCACACTCAATCACACACAATAATAAGAGATTTATGTGGATTGACAATTTGCCTACGTCCACGGGGACAACATAATTGTATTATCAGAAGAGGAGAATTACAATATACTCTTGCTCATAGAATTCTCTCCTAAAACAAAAGCACTTTGTATGATTTTATTTCTCTCCAATTTTCTAGTATTTTATGCCCTCAATATATATGACATTATTTATAGATAAGTAAGAGAAATAAAGGCCACATAAATGGACTTGTTGTTTTCCACCAAGGGAAAATCTCGTGGAACAAAAATACTCCACAAAGTGGGTGGAGCCTTGTCACAAACCAACTACTCCACCAAATGGTGGAGTATCACAAATAAAAAAATCTTTACCTTAAATAGAGTACACCGATAAACGTTTTCCCACATGTTCCCTTAGGCGCTACGAGCTCGTGAGATACTGATCAAGTCCAAACAGTTTTGAAACTTGATCCCTGTAAGCAACTTTGTCAGCATATCTGCAGGATTATCTGCAGTCCCAATTTTTTAGAATAGAATGTCCCCTTCATCTATAAGTTTTCGAACGAAGTGAAAACAGACATCAATATGATTGATGAGAGAATGACAACCTGGTTCTTTGCTAAACAGATGACACTCTGATTATCGCAGAAAACCTCTATATTTTCTTGAATAATACCCAAGTCATCAATCAAACCATGAAGCCAAATGACTTCCTTGAAATCTTCTCTTACAGACATATACTCTGTCTCAATTGTAGATAATTCCATTGTCCACTGTAAAGTTGATCTCCATCTCACTGGTCCTCCTGCCACAGTGAACACATAACCAGTAGTAGATCGACATTTGTCAAGATCTCTAACATAATCAGAATCTACATATCCAACTAGATGTTTACCAACCATCTTATCTCTCTCAAACTTCAAGACGACATCCACAGTACCCTGAATGTACCATAGTATCCACTTCAATGCCTACCAATGCCGCTCTTTCCTTGTATTGTGCATGTAACGACTCACCATGCTCACTGCGTGTGAAATGTTTGGTCTGGTACACACCATTGCATACATTAAGGCATCAACTGCATTTGCATATGGAACATAATCAATCTGCTTCTCCTCATTATCTATATATGTAAGTGTTAATGTAAAAATTCTCCATCTACGAGGACCAATCATAAAAGGACACATGTCATCCTACGTGGTGATATTCGACACCTAGGAGAGTTGGTCAGCACCCGAGGAGTGTTAGTCGGCACCCGAGGAGAGTTGGTCAGTACCCGAGGAGAATTAGTCGGCACCCGAGGAGAGTTAGTCGGCACCCGAGGAGAGTTGGTCGGCATACCACCCAGGAAGATCAATGGATAAATATGCATTTAATGTTCATTAATGAAGATGACTATGCATTTAATGAGCATTAATGTACATTTATACTGTAGATGACAACACATAGCATACCAAGCAATTCAACAATTAGATTCGTTGAATGTAGACATAATGTATAAATGTCTACATACAATGAATCTCTTTATCTCCCATCACTATAAATGCATATATTACCTTAGTCAAAAGAGGAGGGAGGAGATCTGACAAGGATGAGAGACACCATACACAAGATCCACACCTTTTTCTCTCTCTACACCACATTGTGTTATTGTAAACCCCTGGGAATAAAATAACAGTGGACGTAGGCTTTTCCTTATAGCCGAACCACTTTAAAAATCTTTGTCTCTGATGTGCTTGATTGGATTGCTTTTATCTATTTATCTGTGATCATAAAAATGGGATTCGGTCCAATTTTTTGCATCAACAGATTGGCGCCGTCTCTGGGAACGTGTTACAAGCATTGTTCTCCATCAAAAGCTAAGTTTTTATTTTCTATATGTATAATCAATTATATATTATACATACATCTTTTGATTCAATCATGATTTTTATGTTTATATACATAAATTAATTGTCCAATTTTTATCTGCAAAATCTTGCATATCATGATTTTTAAATCATAACTGCTAGATTTATTCTTATTTAGATATCTGAAAAATAGTGGATTTCATAAATCATAACTTTTTGCTTGATTCTCAAGTTTCAATTTTATATCATGGAATAAATATTTTAAATGATTAAATATACCAATATATACGATGATGATAAGATTTGATAATTTTCTTTGTTGATTTTGAAATAATTTGTGAAAGATATTTGATGATTATTCAAATTCCCATTATATTTTTGTTCAAATCATGATTCTCATATGTTTATATCCATAAAAATTAGAGATCAAATCAATTATATATTGTGCATACATCTTTTAATTCAATCATGATTTTATATTCACAAATTGTTGAATCTAATTTTACAAATCTGCATAAATGTACATTTCATAATCACAAAGTTTGAGAAATTTGTGTACATATTATATTATTTCTTCTTTAAGGAGATAAAATAATTTCTCTATATTCATAAATCTCTTTTATATGAGTATATACAGATTTGATTCATTTGGAAATCTTTTAATTTAGTCATAATTTTTATATGCACTAACTGTGTGATCGATTTCAATTTGGGGATCTGGTGTGTAAGGACATTTTTGTCCATTAGCATTTTATATGTCGTACGCCGTTACACCGTTCAGAAAATTCAAGAATCATTCACTCATCAACGAAATCTGAATATCAAAAGAAGAAAAGGAATCAGGGAACAGACCGGACCGATTCGTCTCAGATAAAAGAACCGATCCGGTTCCTCCGGACCTATCCGCCTAAAGAGACCGGACCGATCCGCCTGCTGAGGTGAGGCCAGTGTACCCCGGATCCATAGCGAACCGATGAAGCCAAAATGCCGAACCGATCCGATGCCAACCAGATCGATCCGCCTTCAGATAAAAGAACCGACCCGGTTCATCCGGACCGATCCGCCTAAAGAAACCGGACCGATCTGACGAGGATAATTCCAATCAGATCGTGTTCAGATCATGTTCCGAATTTTAGGGCTCAAGTTCTCCTATTTAATCCCACTACGGGAAGTGGTTTTTCCAAGACTTCTACACATGATTTTCAGAGTAGAGAAAGCCCAAGTCTTCACCTATTGAGTACCAATAATCTAGGTAATTTGATTCACACAAAATCCATACATTTGTGAATCCTTTTGGTAACCCAGGAACGCAGTTTTGCAGTTCAACCCTTGTGGAGGAGACCGTTCTTCTTCTCCATTGCAACCCTACTGGAAAGGGATAATTCCAGCCGCGACTACAAAATTCGATACCTGAGGGTAATTCTTAGTCAACTTGTATTTTCATTGTAATTCGATTGTAAGCCGTTTTCTTACAAATTATAGTGAAAATAAATGGTTTTTCCCCTGGGGGGGGGGGGGGATTTTTCCTCAATTATGTGTGTTTGAATAACTCTTGCATGATTTCATATTGTTTCAATCACACCTAGTTGTTTGTTTAGGGTTTATTTGGGTTAAAAAGTGTTTTAAATATAATTTGATCATTTGAACGCGAGCACACACGTTTCTCAAATTGGTATCAAAGCAGGTTACGCTAATTTATCGCGTATTCCTTTTTCTGCAAATTTTTTTCTTAGATATCAATTTTCAAAAAAAAAAAAATGAATTTTGAAAAAGTATGTGTTCAAATGGAGAAGTCATATTATAAAATGCCTATTTTTGACGGGAAAAATTATGCTTATTGGAAAGCCCGTATGAGGTCGGCTTTAAAAGGCATTGATGAACGTGTCTGGATTTTGGTTGAACGAGGGTGGACTCCTCCCACCGTGACTGTTGATAATGTGACCAACTTGAAACCTGACATTTCTTGGACTGATGAAGAATTTAAATGGTCATCTTTTAATTCTAAGGGTCTAAGTGCTATTTCTAGGTCTGTCACACCTGATGAGTTCAAACGCATAATGACGTGTACCACGCCAAAAGAGGCATGGGATGTTTTACAACTCACCCATGAAGGAACTAATGCTGTGAAAGAGTCTAAGTTGCAAAACCTGACAACTCAATTTGAAACAATCACCATGCATGATTCTGAATGCTTTGATGAATTTTATGCTAGACTTTCTGACATTGTGAATACTAGTTTTAATCTTGGTGAACATATTCCGAATGCTAGAGTTGTTAAAAAGATTCTTCGTTCTTTGCCTAAGCGTTTTATCCCTAAAGTCACTGTGATAAATTCTATGGGTAATTTAAATACGCTAAAATTGGAAGAACTTGTAGGAGATTTGCAAACTTATGAAATTGATATGTTCTCTAAAAATGCTAAATCTAAAGATAAGGGAATTGCACTTAAAGCCCAAGATAGAAGGAGTGAGGGGTCAGCTAGAAAGAGGGTAGAGTCATCTAGAAAGAAAGAGACTGACACGTGAGATTCTGAGTGCGATTTTGACTTAGATGATTTGGCTCTTTTCGCAAAAAATTTCAAGAGGATTCTCAAATTTAAGAAAAATGGCAATTTTAAAGATAAAAAGAAATTTGAGAAAAATAAGTTTGAAAAGAAAAATGAAAAGGATTCCAAAAATCCTCCTCTGAAAGAAAGTGAGAGATGTTTTGAGTACGATGGTAGGGGTAATAGAGCCTTTGAGTGTGCCAATCGTCTGAATAGAGAGAAAGGGAAAGCTGTCCTTAATGCTACTCTTAGCGACGACAGTGAGGTCGAGACGGTGGATTCAGGAGATGAATCACCACATGAGTGTAACTTCACCGCATTCATGGCCAGTCATGTGAGCACTCCTAGATCTCCTCACGACGATGAGGATGATGCTTCACAGGGACACCTCGACAGTGAGATCGATGTGAGTGAGGGGGAGGATGATTCAAGTGAGAGCGAGAGTGATATTCAACGCGCCTACGCTGAGTTGTATTCTGAGTCTTTTAAAACTAAAAAGAGAAACAAAGCGTTAGTTATTAAGATCACCGGCTTAGAGGAAGATTTAAGAAAAGCGAGAGAAAGAGAGTCCTCCACCTGCACCGCACTGAGAGAGAGAGAATTTGCCTATGTCGAGAAAGAGATCATATTTAGAGAGAGAGAGAGTGTTTTAGAGAAAGAGAGAGAGGACTTGATTAAGCAAGTGGCTAGTCTTACGATTCAGCTCCATTCCTCCGTGGAGACTCGAAAGAAACTTGAAACCCTTGTTGCCCAGCTGACTCATGATCTTGAGAAAGCACGGTAAGTCAAGGTACAAATCGAGGACAGATCTGGGAAGATGGGAAAGATGCTCCTCGGCCCCACTTTAGGTTTTGGTGATCGTCAAGGAATTGGATATGATGGTGCCTCCACGTCCCAAATTGCACTGGACCAGTTCCTGAGTTTACTACAACTCCTTATGGTCACCGTAAAAAATCTCGAAGGAGAGTTCGACCAAGAAAAGCAAACCAAGGTCCGCCTTTGACTGTGCTCTTTTGTACTTATTGCAAAAGAAAAGGCCACCTTTGGGAAACTTGCTATAGCATGGGTCAGACACGACGTACTACTGCTCCACCACGTCATACTGATGAGTTTTCTAATCTGAGAGAGCGAGTTAAGTTCTTAGCTACCACGACTCAAAGTTTGATGAAAGAATTTCGACGGATGTCTTCGCCGTTAGTGAATCCTTATCACAATCCAGCTAAAATCAACAGCAACAAAGGCAAACAAAAAGTCATCACTTCTTGGGTGCCTAAGAAAGATAAAAAGGCTTTTGTTGTTCATGTTGCTCTCAAAGCACATAATACCTCTCAGTGGTATTTTGATAGTGGGTGCTCCAGATACATGACAGGTGATGCCTCATTTTTTACTACTCTTGAGGACTATCAAGATGGCAGAGTCACCTTTAGAGATGGGAGTAAGTCTAGCATTATAGGACGAGCTACTATCGAGTTACCTGGTTTTCCTAAGCTAGAAAATGTTTTGTACGTCAAAGGTTTGAAAGCAAACCTTCTCAGCATTAGCCAGTTGTGCGGCACTGACTTTGCAGTAAAGTTTGATCGGGACGCGTGTAAAGTCTACAATCAAGCCGGTAAACTTTTGATGCAAGGGGTGAGGACCGAGGATAATTGTTATGGGACTGAGCCCACATCCTCACTTGTCTGCAACAGCGCCACGATCACTCCTATGGATCTGTGGCACCAACGTCTAGGTCACGTGAACGTTAGAGATCTTAATCGTTTATCTAAAAAGGACCTAGTACGTGGCTTACCATCTCTTGGAAAGTCAACTTCGACCGTTTGTGGACCCTGTCAGTTGGGAAAACAAATTCGTAGTCCTCATAGGAAGTTACATTCTATTACCACCTCTCGTGCTCTGGAGTTGATTCACATGGATCTTATGGGTCCCACTCGTACTGAGAGCCTAGGTGGTAAGAGGTACATCCTCGTGATGGTAGATGATTTCTCCAGGTACTCCATTGTAGGTTTTCTGAGAGAGAAATCCGATGCTGTAGAATTTTTAACGACCAAGTGCCGTGTCCTGCAAAATCAACACGGTGTCACTATTAACAGAATACGTAGTGACAACGACACTGAATTTAAGGAAGCAAAAGTGGATTTGTACTGTGATAGCCTTGGGATCAAACATGAGTTTTCTTCTATGAGAACTCCTCAGCAAAATGGGATTGTTCAGAGAAAGAATAGAACGATCCAAGAAATGGCTAGATCTATGCTTTTAGGTCGTAAAGTTTCTAGGAGATTTTGGGCAGAGGCAGTGTCTACTGCATGCCACACGGTGAATAGGGTGTATCTGCGTCCACACACACTTCAGACTCCATATGAGTTGTGGACTGGCAAGAAGCCCAACCTGGCATATTTCTGTGTTTTTGGGAGTAAATGCTACATCCTACGGGATAGAGAGCATTTAGGAAAGTTTGACTCCCGGAGTGACGGGGGAATATTTCTAGGATATTCATCGAATAGTAGAGCGTACCGGGTGTTTAACCTGAAGAGCTCTAAGATTATGGAATCAATAAACGTCACCGTGCAAGATGACGAACCTCCGACGGTTATTGATCCTAATCTTCAGTGTGAGGATGAGGATTGTTCTGACAGTGATTTACATGTTCCTCTCTCACACTCTGTGGATCCTACTCCTGTATTAGGGGACACACCTGCTTGGGTTCGCAAGAGTCATGACCCTTCTGCCATTGTTGGTGATCCCACTCTAGGGGTCAAGACTCATGCTCAGCTAGAGAACGTTGTTAGCCATCTTTGCTACACGTCCAAAGTCGAGCCCAAGAACCATAAAGAAGCTCTCAAGGATGAACACTGGATATTTGCTATGCAGGATGAGTTGCTTCAGTTTAAAAAGAATAATGTCTGGGAATTAGTCCCCCGACCTAGTGAGACTAATGTGATAGGCACCCGGTGGATTTTCAAGAACAAAATGGATGAAAATGGTACCATAATCCGAAATAAGGCTAGGTTGGTAGCTCAAGGCTACACACAGATAGAGGGTGTAGACTTTGGGGAGACATTTGCTCATGTTGCGAGGCTTGAGTCCGTCCGTCTTCTACTCGCCATCGCATGTCATCTGCGCTTCAAGGTATATCAGATGGATGTCAAGAGTGCCTTTCTGAATGGCATTCTACAGGAGGAGGTTTATGTGGAACAACCAAAAGGGTTTGAAGACCCTCAGCACCCTGAGCACGTCTACTATCTGAGGAAAGCCTTGTATGGTTTGAAGCAAGCACCCCATGCTTGGTACGAGAGGCTTACTTCCTATCTCTTAGCTCGTGGCTTCAAGAGAGGAGGAGTAGATATGACGTTGTTCGTCAGGAGAGATCATGGTGCTATTTTGATTACCCAGGTCTATGTGGACGACATAGTCTTTGGATCCACATGCTCCCAGCATGCTCACCATTTTGAGAAGGAGATGAAAAGTGAGTTTGAGATGAGCATGGTTGGTGAGCTAACATTCTTCCTTGGTCTTCAGGTTCGTCAGCTAGAGGATGGGATGTTCATCTATCAATCCAAGTATGCTAGAGACCTAGTGAAGAAATTTGGTTTAGACTCCGCTAAGCATGCCCGTACACCTATGAGTACCACTACCAAGCTTAGTAAGGACACTTCAGGCAAGGACGTAGAGCAAACCTTATATCGGAGTATGATAGGTAGTCTTCTCTACTTGACTGCCAGTCGTCCCGACATCGCCTTTAGTGTTGGAGTCTGTGCGCGATATCAGGCATCCCCAAAAGAGTCTCATTTACTTGCTCTAAAACGTATTATTAAATACGTGAGTGGGACTCTCTCATACGGTATTTGGTATTCCTTTGATACCGATGATCGTTTGTCCGCCTATTCGGATGCCAATTGGGCTGGGGATGTAGATGGATGTAGGAGCACTTCTGGTGGGTGTTTCTATTTTGGTTCTGCTCTTGTCTCCTGGCTGAGCAAGAAGAAAAATTCCATCTCTTTGTCCACTGTGGAGGATGAGTACATAGCCGCCGGGAGTTGTTGCACACAACTCTTGTGGATGAAGCAAATGCTGGAGGATTATGGGATATCACAGGACACCATGACCATTTCCTGTGATAACATGAGCGCGATACACATATCCCGCAATCCAGTTCAGCATTCGCGTACAAAACACATCAGGATACATGAGCACTTTATACGTCAGTTAGTTGAAGAGAAAGTCGTATCCCTGAGTTTTGTTCCCACCGACCGTCAGTTAGCCGATATTTTCACGAAACCTTTAGATGCCCTTAGATTTGAGAGTCTTAGGAAATCTTTAGGGATTTGCACAGTTGACTGAGGGGTTGGTCTATGTCTAGAATAGGATGCTTCTTCATGTTCATATCATATGCTTCCTATTGCTAGTCTGTTTTATATGTACCATTGCTTAGTTGTACAGCTTTGTTTTATTCTTGTTGCTTTTTATATTCCTTTTGAAAAATACAAAAAGATTTTCCTTTAAAAAAAAGAAAATTTTGAGAAAAAGCACAAAAAGATTTTATTTTGATAATATTTTTTAAAAAAGGCCAAAAAGATTTTTCTATTTTTGCACCTTTTATGGATGAGCATTTAAGTTAGCCAAGTCACAACTTCATTCCATATATCCATGTGACTGTTTGATAGAGATTTGAGAGGCTACATCATTTCATCCATGTGCTTTACATTGATTGGAGTCTTTGAGATGTAATTAGTGATATCTTTCTACATGTTTGACTCCTATATCCTTTATTGCACACATACACGGCTATATTTGATTATTGCACTTATCTATCTCATGTTGGCTTGCGTGTTTTCATCTCAATCCTGTCTATACAATGTAAAATATGCGATAAAACTTAACAAGATTGGAATGCATGTAAAAACCGTTTTGGTGAGACTGTGTGTTTTTGTATAACGGGGACGGGCAGCGAAAGGTAATCATCTATCCTTTGCGCAAAATCCACTGTTAAAAAGGACCTAAAAAATGGAGGAATTTTAATATCCGAGGTCCAAAGAGGTTAAAAGAGCCCCAAAAAAATTTACAGGCAATAAAAAGCAATTCATGCAAAATATGGGTCACTTAGGTTTCACCATCAATTCTCCAAAGTTTGAGAATTTAGAATGCCTCTATTCAAAATTATATTTGAGGGAGTTTGGTTGGAGCATATAAACGGGTTTGCACTTCCTTGAAAGTCCTAAAAAAGCATAAAATCATTTTGGACGTTATTGGTGTGAAAATCATTTTGAGCTTTGATTTGTTGATTTGATTGAGCCAATATCTTATATTGTCATTATTTTACACCAAAGGAAGCATTTGAGTTCATTCGCTAGGAATATCCAATATTCATCGTGCACATATGTCATGTTTGTATGCATTGATTTTCCTATCGAATTTGATCACACCACTTCATTTACGTTATCTTCAACTTGGTTGCTTTGTGTTCATTCATGGTGTGGTTTTATCCCAGTGACACCCCGCTCTTGCTTATTTGATTTATTTCTCTCATTTGTCTATTTGGGGACATCATAAAAAGGGGGAGAATGAATTATCTAATTATGGGGGAGAATTGAAATTTGAGTTTGCTCATAAATTGATATATATATGTTTATCTCATCATTTCAAACTCGATATGTCACTTGGGGTGTTTTGCTTTTTCTCATGTGTGTAGGTACTACATTGATTATCATTGTATTGCACACCCTGATGAGAAAAGAGTTGAGATTCCTGAAGATTTTAAGATCAAACGATGCAGTCTTATTCACTTGTACTCTTTCAGTTTTGGGTTCATGGAAGGGTAGATTTGTATAGGCAATTTTTTATTGATAATTCGGATGTTTGTTTTTATGTATGTACTGGCATAGACATAGGGGGAGATTTGCAAGGACATTTTTGTCCATTAGCATTTTAAATGTCGTACGCCGTTACACCGTTGAGAAAATTCAAGAATCATTCGCTCATCAACGAAATCCGAATATCCAAAGAAGAAAAGGAATCAGGGAACAAACCGGACCGATCCGGTTCCTCCGGACCGATTCGCCTAAAGAGACCGGACCGATCTGCCTGCTGAGGTGAGGCCAGTGTACCCCGGATCCATAGCGAACCGATGAAGCCAAAATGCCGAACCGATCCGATGCCAATCGGATCGATCCGCCTTCAGATAAAAGAACCGATCCGGTTCATCCGGACCGATCCGCCTAAAGAAACCGAACCGATCCGACGAGGATAATTCCAATCAGACCGTGTTCAGATTATGTTCCGAATTTTAGGGATCAAGTTCTCCTATTTAATCCCACTACGGGAAGTGGTTTTTCCAAGACTTCTACACACGATTTTCAGAGTAGAGAAAGCCCAAGTCTTCACCTATTGAGTACCAATACTCTAGGTATTTTGATTCACACAAAATCCATACATTTGTGAATCCTTTTGGTAACCCAGGAACGCAGTTTTGCAGTTCAACCCTTGTGGAGGAGACCGTTCTTCTTCTCCATTGCAGCCCTACTAGAAAGGGATAATTCCAGCCGCGACTACAGAATCCGATACCCGAGGGTAATTCTTAGTCAACTTGTATTTTCATTGTAATCCGATTGTAAGCCGTTTTCTTACAAATTATAGTGAAAATAAATGGTTTTGCCCCTGTGGGGGATTTTTCCTCAATTATGTGTGATTGAATAACTCTTGCATGATTTCATATTGTTTCAATCACACCTAGTTGTATGTTTAGGGTTTATTTGGGTTAAAAGGTGTTTTAAATATAATTTGATCATTTGAACGCGAGCACACACGTTTCTCATGGTGAATTTTAGACTCATAAATATTATACAAATCCTTGCATCTATGGATCCACTTGAAGATTTTCTGAACAAATATGTTAGGATATGGATAAGCATTAAGAACGATTATGTATTTTCCATTCCGATATTAACATGAATTGAATCAGACCCATTTTCTCTCTCTTCAAGAAAACTATGTTCTCTGCACAAATAATCATATTATGTAATTGTGTTGATACGATCAATTTTATCAATATATGAATAATCAATTATATGTTGTACATACATACATACATCTTTTGATTCAGTCATGCTTTTTATGATTATAAACATAAATTAGTTGTCCAATTTTTCATTTATCAAATCTGCAAAATATTGCAAATCACGATTTTATTAAATTAGTGGATCGGTTTTTATTTCAAATATGAATAAACGAAAATTTCATAATCACAAGTCCGTTAAATATTTTTATGGAGACACGTTTATGTACATCATATTTTTATGAGAACACGAGATATTTTGATTGTTTTTATGCCAATGCACACTATATATTGGTCGGCTGAATAATTATTCTAATCGTAATTTTTATATGATTCAACCTCAACAGGTGCTCAGGAAAAATTATCTGCCCAATACAATTCTTGGATGCTCATCAACAGCACATAAAGACCTTAAAAGGTCAATACCGAATAAAAATAACGCAGCTAGACTGCACACAACACAGCAGCAAGACTGCAAATAACAATTCAATTGGCACCATCAGATTCATTTCATACATGCCCCAATCCTGGGCATAGAGCTTCATACTTGACTTAATCGAGTTAAGAGTAGGATTGAAGAAGTTCGAGGCAGTGCCATCTACAGTACATCAGTGCCTAAAATTTCCAACAAATTTTGGAGTAGGAGTTGTGAAAGGTGATCAAAAAGTAGCTCGGGAATGTTATTATTCATCTGCCGAGCAAGAGGAGCTGGAGGAGTCGAGGAAAAAGACTACTATTTATCAAGTGGATGAAGGTGCAGAAATTGAAACATTGGATCCTAGAGATGAGTCGCAACTCGTGAAGGGTCAAGTGGTGGAAGCTACTGAAAATATCATTCTGGACGACGAGCACCCTGAACGAACTACTCAAATAGGTTCATCGTTGGATAAATATCAAATGAAGTTGAACCCGACGAAGGCATGTTTCTCGGGTACATTGTTAATCAATGAGGCATTGAAGCAAATCCTGAAAAGATCAAAGCCCTATTAGGGCTACAATCTCCAACGATGAAGAAAGAAGTATAGAGTCTCACAGGACGAGTAGCAGCACTCAAAAGATTTGTATCGCGAGCAACTGATAGATGTCTTCCATTCTTCACAACGCTCCGAAAGACTTTTGAGTGGAATGATGAATGTGAGAAGGCCTTTCAAGACTTGAAGAAATACTTGGGAGCACCTCCACTGTTGTCTAGGCCGGTGACGGGAAAAAATTATACTTGTATCTAGCAGTATCGGAGAATGCAGTTAGCTCAGCGTTGATCAGAGTGGAGAATAGAGTGCAAAAGTCAATTTATTACACGAGTAAGGCCTTTCGAGGAGCAGAAATCAGATATCCGAGGCTGGAAAAATTGGCACTGCCGTTGATTGAGGCAAGTAGGAGAATGAGGCCATACTTCCAAGCTCATACCATAGTAGTATATGCTGATATGCGATTGAAGCAAGCCCTTCATAAACCAGAAAAATCAGGGAGATTGATGTATTGGGAAATAGAGCTCGGTGAATGTGATATAGTTTATGAACCCAGATCATCGCTAAAAGGGCAGGCTGTAGCAAATTTTATAGCAGAGTTCACCTATCCTAATACCCCCGAGGAGCAAAAGTTGCTCGCTGATCAACCTGTGGATGTTACAGAATCAACATACACAAGCTCAAACCAACTCCGGTTGGTAAAAGGGCGAGTGGATGTTACAGGATCATCAATTTCGAGCTCAGACCAACTCCGGTTGGTAAAAGGGCAAGAAAAGATGATCGACGAGGAGAAAGAAATATCAGGGGAGGATGAAAGGAAGCAACAAATATTTCACCGAGGAACTTTGTCAGATCAGAAATTTGAAGACGAGTTACCTATATGGAGGCTATATGTAGATGGCTCATCTTGCACAATAGGATGTGGGGCAGGGATCGTTTTGAACAACCCGGATGAGGTCGACATGGAATACGCCCTACGATTCCAATTCAAAGCTTCCAATAATGAGGTTGAGTATGAGGCCATAATTGCAGGTCTTAATTTGGCAAAAATTATGGAGGCGCAACAGGTTATTGTCTTCAGTGATTCTCAATTGATCGTAAATCAAATGTTGGGAATATATGCAGCCAAAGGAGAATCAATGATTAGGTATCATGCAAAGGTGATGGAGTTGGTATCAAAATTTGTTGCTAATCAGCTGGTCAGAATACCAAGAATGGAGAATGCGAGAGTAGACGCCTTAGCTCGATTAGCATCAGCTACTCGTACCGAGCTACGAAGAACAATCCTAATTGAAGTTTTAGTTGGTCGGAGTATAGATGAAGATCTGACGATGAATTTTATTACCCTTGATTTAGGACCATCTTGGATGGATCCCATCAGGGCATATATTGAGGAGGGAGAATTACCAATTGATAAGCTCGCAGCCAAGAAATTGAAGTTTAAAGCTGCTCGGTATGTATTAATTAACGGTATTCTATATAGACGAGGAATTATGGCAGGTTTGCAAAGATGTGTGCATCCCATCGAGGTGAAATATTTGATTGAAGAGGTCCATGAAGGGTCTTGTAGAGCCCATGTAGCAGGTCGGACGCTTTTGCAAAGGATGATGACGCAGGGATACTAGTGGCCAACGATGAGAGCTGATTGTATAGCCTATGCCAAGAAATGTGACAAGTGATAGCCTTTTCCTCCATCTAAAGAACTCCACAAGCATTGTTGACACCCATCACTTCCCCTTGGCCATTTTCCATGTGGGGAGTAAATCTGCTCGGGCCACTGCCAACGACCAGGGGAAGGTTCAAATACCTCGTCGTCGCAGTGGATTATTTTACTAAGTGGGTAGAAGCGGAGCCTCTCATTGATATGACGTACGACAAGGTGTACCAATTTATCTGGAAGAATATCATCTGTCCATATGGTCTTCCTCATGCCTTCATCACAGACCATGGAACACAATTTGACAATGAGGAGTTCGCTACCTATTGCCATCAGTCCAATATCTTAAAGATCCACTCGGCACCAGGACATCCTCAAAGTAACGGACAGACTAAAGTGACGAACAGAACACCACTAAATGGATTGAAGAAAAGACTAAGTGACGCAAAAGCAAACTGGATCAACGAGTTATAGTCAGTACTGTGGGCTTATCGTATTACTCCCCGAGCAGCAACTGATGAATCACCATATATGCTGGCGTTTGTAAGTGAAGCTGTTATACCTGCTCCTTTTATTGAAATTTTTTTGGGGAATACTAGTGCTACACACTACTCGAAAAAACTCGGCAAAGCTCAGACTACTCAGCAAAAATATTCCTAAAAATGCCAACCTCGGTTGGTTAGGAAACAAAATATTCCTAAAAATACCAACCTGTTTGGCTAGGAAACAAAATATTCCTAAAAATGCCAACCTCGGTTGGTTAGGAAACAAAATATTCCTAAAAATGCCAACCTGTTTGGCTAGGAAACAAAATATTCCTAAAAATGCCAACCTGTTTGGTTAGGAAACAAAATATTCCTAAAAATGCCAACCTATTTGGCTAGGAAACAAAATATTCCTAAAAATGCCAACCTGTTTGGTTAGGAAACAAAATATTCCTAAAAATGCCAACTTATGTTGGTTAGGAAGTACATATATTCTCGAAAATGCCAACTTATGTTGGTCGGGAGGTAAATATATTCTCGAAAATGCCAACTTATGTTGGTCGGGAGGTAAGATTATTCCAGAAAGCGCCAAAATTGCTCATAGAGGAAAAATCCACTAACTATGGATGGTCGGGGATAAAAACCCACTAACTGTAGTTGGTCGAAAAGGAAAATTTACCGACTTTGGTTGGTCGGAAACATTTTATGAAAACAAGAAAGTGATCGAGCAACATTTTTTATACTCGTAACTTTTTTACTAAGTTGGTCGACAAACAAAACATCATTTTTTATCAAATGGTTACCACAAATTCAAACTAGTCGACCATAAGTTGATCGACAAACAACACAATATTATTATCTTTTTAACAGATTCATATGCACAGATGTAAAGTATTTTACAAGACAATAGCAATTAAGATTGCGAACAAAAATGAAAGTCTTTCATTAAAATCAAAAACTAAATACATCAGGAATGAAATACAAATTTATTACATCAATATTCCCATTCTATTGGTTTCTTCCCCTCTGCTTTTGAAACAGGTTCCTCGCCAGCAGGTGGATCATTTAAAGCAAGAGGAGAATTTATGAAGTTAAGATCTTTGAGCATCCTGATATTCATCACGGATGGTCGATCTAGGAGGTGCTCGATAAAGTATTTGTTCATTTGGGGGCTTCTATTACAGATATATTTGTTCATTTGGTGGCACATTCTTATAACATCATGCAGTCGAGCACCAAATTCAATTTCACAAACTCACACGGAGGCGTATTTAGAAGTTCAGGAGGTACATTCAGAAGTTCAGGAGGCATATTCAGGAGTTATTATGAACATACTATTGAAGTTCAGAAGTCAAATTCAGCATCTATAGCACTGAGATCTTTACTACTACTGCCCGACCAACATTGAAGAAGAAGTTGTATGAAAATTTTTCGAAGTCCACCACTAGCTTTGAAGAAGAAGTCCACCACTAGCTTGGTACTAATCAGATTGAAGAGTTGGGTTCAAAAGCTAGTATGTTACTCGACAAAGTATTCAGACGAGCATAAGTCAGAAGAATCAAGCACGTGAAGTTAGCACTTAGTTGCTCGGCACAAGTGGCAGTTGGTCGGCTAGCAAACCAATCAACATACTTGAAGATTATGACAAGCTACAAGCTGAATACTATGGCATGGTTGCATCCAAATTCCCAGGGTTAATGCATAGCACACGGAGTTCCTCAAAAGAAAGATTAGCAACCATCCATCAGCCTGCATCATATGTCGTCCAGGAGATAATGCACTTTATGTTGAACAAATCAAGAAGGTAAATCAAGAGTTTCACGAGCACCGAGCAACACTGCAGAATAAATACCCCATCCTTTCAAGTAAACCATCAAGCATGGAGCAGTGGGGGCTTCTGTTAACGTAAACATTCTCCATCTATGAGGACCAATCAGAAAAGGACACATGTCATCCTACGTGGTAATATTCGACACCTAGGAGAGTTGGTCGGCACCCGAGGAGTTTTAGTCGGCACCCGAGGAGAGTTGGTCAGTACCCGAGGAGAATTAGTCGACACCCGAGGAGATTTGTTCAGCCCCCGAGGAGAGTTAGTCGACACCCGAGGAGAGTTGGTCGGCATACCAACCAGGAAGATCAAGGGATAAATATGCATTTAATATGCATTAATGAAGATTACTATGCATTTAATGAGCATTAATGTACATTTATACTGTAGATGACAACACATAGCATACCAAGCAATTCAACAATTAGATTCGTTGAATGTAGACATAATGTATAAATGTCTACATACAATGAATCTCTTTATCTCCCATCACTATAAATACATGTATTCCCTTAGCCAAAAGAGGAGGGAGGAGATCTGACAAGGATGAGAGACACCATATGCAAGATCCACACCTTTTTCTCTCTCTACACCACATTGTGTTATTGTAAATCCCTGGGAATAAAATAACAGTGGACGTAGGCTTTTCCTTATAGACAAACCACTTTAAAAATCTTTGTCTCTCATGTGCTTGATTGGATTGCTTTTATCTATTTATCCGTGATCATAAAAATGGGATTCGGTCCAGTTTTTTGCATCAACAGTAAGAGCAAGTTATAATTACTCATAGCTTCGGCATTTTGGTATTTTGGCGTATCCCGTACAAACCTAAGTTTCAAATAAAAAACTAAACTCACATTGCCTCCACGATCAATCGAAGATATGTTAGTGACCGAGCATCGTTTTCGAATTTGTCACTAACATTTTAATGGAGGTATAAGATTTGTGATTTTGATTTATCATATAAATTATATTCTGGGATGTTTACATTTTAAATTAAGACTTTTTAATAAAATAGATTTTGAAAAAAATTATTTTTAATCTCATTCGAACTAGATTATGATCCCGTTAGAGTGAAAGCTTATGTTCGTTAAAATGACCATTGAACGAGAATCCTCTATTTAACAGGTCAATTTTCGTTGTAAGGTTGTTAGAATTCTGTTCGATTGAAAATAGGTTGTCGATCGAACGAGAATTAATCTCGTTAAAATGAAAATGGTATTTTAGTTCGAACGAGAAGCCATTTTTGTTCGGACGAGATCACCGCCTCAAAATTCATGTTTTGTTTATACAAACGTATTTTGTTCAGTTTTTCTCAAGACTTTTGGTGAAAACAAATTTCTAATATTTAAACCAAAAGTTTTCATCATCTTATTTTATAAAAACACTTTTCTTTTTTAAATCATTCATACCATATATGATTTGTTCAGTCTTTTCAAACCCAAGTTTTCATACACTTACATAAAAACCTTGTAGAGTTTATTCTATTGCTGATTTGTGGAGTCGAGGCTCTACGGATGAAGAAGAAAGGATCATGCATCCAGAGGCGGATCGATGGATATCGAGGAAAGACCGTGTTTCGGACGGTACTGGAATATACCGTAGCTATTTAAGAATTGAAGACTGTGAATTATACTTAGTGGAGCACTAAGTAGTCTGTAATTCATTGAGTCAGTAAATTTCTTAAATAGTGCTGAAATCTAGGTTTTTCTTTAAAGGGATTTTTCCTCAATCTTCTTCGTGCGTTTGTTTGGTTTGATTATTTACATGGTTTGACATAATTAATTTGGACAATATATTGTATGCACACGCAATTGATAATCAAGATCAAATTTTATTAAAATTTGAATTTGTGTGTGCGTAACCTAATATACTAACTATTCATACGAACTTTGTGCGTTCTCAAATTGGTATCGGAGAAGGTTACACTAAGTTTTTGTGTGATCTTTTACATTTGAATTTTATGGATAGTTTATATAATAGGCTACCTATTTTCAATGGGACTAATTATGCATATTGGAAAGCTCGAATGCAGTCGGCTTTGAAAGTGATAGACGAGCGTGTCTGGCTTATGTGTGAAAGAGGGTGGACACCACCCACTATGATCAATATCGATATCGTAGGTCCTAAACATATCACCATTTGGACAGAGAATGAACCAAAATGGAGTAATTTTAACTCATGCGATTTAAGTGCCATTTCTGGAGTTGTCACCCCTGACGACTTTCACAGTATCATGATGTGCACCACATAAAGAAGCATGGGATACCCTCCATCTCACTTACGAGAGTTACAATTACGTGAAAGCTTCTAAGATAAAAAAAAAATCTTACCACACAATTTGAGACCATTATTATGCTAGAGTCTGAGTCATTTGATGAATTTTATACACGATTGTCTGATATCGTTAACTCTAGTTTTAATCTGGGTGAGAAAATTCCTGAGGTGTGTGTTATGAAAAATATTTTGAGATCCCTTGCATCTCGATTTATTCCTAAGTCCACTGTCCTTAATTCATCGAAAATTTTATATACACTTAGGTTAGAAGAACTCATATGAGAATTATAAAATCGATATGTTTTCCAAAAGTGTTAAACTTATGGAAAAGAGAATTGCTTTAAAATTTCAATCTAAAAAGAAAAAGGAGGTATCTTCTGAATTCGAGTATGATTTTGACTTAGATGATCTTTCCCTTTTTGAAAAAAAATCAAAAAAATTCTCAAGCTAAGAAAAGAAAATACTATCAAGGAAAATAAAGTTTTGAGAAAGATGAAAAGTATAAATCGAGCAAGAAGAATTTTGAAAAGGGAGAGGAGAGTATCCTAAGAAAGATAAGGAAAGATGTTATGAGTGCGAGGGTAAGGGTCACAAATCTCATGAGTGTGCTATGAGGTTAAAGAGATAAGGCAAAGGTAAAGCTTCCTTAAATGCCACGCTTAGTGATAACGATGTCGAGTCGATGAATTATGAGGATGAATCACCGCATGGACGTAAATTTACCGCGTTCATGGCTAGTCATGTTGGCACATCGAGTAGTCTCACATCGATGAAGACATTTTCAAACATGATGGCCTCGATAGTGAGTCTAATCATTCCGGAGAGAGTGAGGGAGATGGAGTTTTGAGTGAGGGAGAGAGTTACATTCAAAGTGTTATGTTGATCTTTATGCAGACTCCTTTATATTGAAAAGGAGAAATAAAAGTTTGGCGCTTAGGGTTTTAGGTTTAGAGAAGGAATTAAGAAAGGAAAGAGAAAGAGAGAGAGTCCTCGGTGAGATTTTCTTTGAGAGAGAGAGTCATTTTATCAGAGAAGAAAAATGATGACTTGACCAACAAAGTGGCTAGTCTTATGAGATATCTTCAAGACTCATTAAAGACTCATGAGAAACTTGATGTCCTTTTATCCCAACTCGAAAAAGATCTCGAATGTGCCCGAGAGGTCAAGTTTACTATAAAGAATATATCGAAGAATGTTGGAAAGATATTCCTCGGCCTCGCTTTAAGTTTTAGGGAGAGGCAAGGAATATCTTATGACTGTACATCCACTTCCCATGTCGCACCGGAATCGATTCCTAAATTTTTGGTAGATCCATATGGGCCTCGACCTAACCCACCACGAGAGAACCAAGGTAGACCCAAACAAGTCTATGTCCGTACCTATTGCAAAAGGAGAGGTCACCTTAGGGAATTTTTCTACAAGTTAAGTAGAACTAAACATACACATACTCTCGTGCACTTCTATAGAAACCTTGCTAGTCTTAGAGAGAAAGTTGATTTCCTTGTCGCAACTTCAAAAAGCTTAATGGAAGAATTTCAACGGATGTCTATGTCATTTAATAACACTTCTAACTCTTCCACTATATACAACGACGATAAGTGCAAACAAAAGGTTACCTCCACTTGGGTACCTAAGTAAGACGACAAAGCTCTTGTTGTTCACATTACTCTCAAGGTTCAAAATACTCCCCAATTGTATTTTGATAGTGGGTTCTCTAAACACATGACTGGTGACAAGTCGTATTTTATCGACCTTGTGAATTGAAAGGAAGGCAAAGTCACCTTTGGATATGTGAGTATGTCTAGTATTTTAGGACAATATTGTGTTGAGATACCCGAATTTAAAAACTAGCCAATATGATGTTCATCGAACGATTGAAAGCTAACTTAATTAGCATAAACAAACTTTGCGGTGCAAACTTTTCGGTAAAGTTCAACTATTCCGATTGTAACTTATATGATTAATCCAGTTAACTATTACTACAAAGAGTGAGGACTAACGATAATTTCTCTGGGATGATTCCCAAATCATCATTTGTGTGCAATAATGCCACTGTCTCCTCTATGGACCTTTGGCATCAACGAATACGTCATGTGAACTATAGATACATTGAGAGAATAGTGAAGAAAGGCCTAGTATGTGGCTTACCATCACTTGGGAAATCAACTTACTCGATTTGTAGCCTTGCCAACAAGGAGAATACATTCGAAGTCCCCATCAGATGTTGAATACCATTTCCACTTCTTATGTATTGGGGTTGATTCATATGGATCTTATGGGTCCTACTCGTTTGGATAGTTTAGGTGGTAAGGGATACATTCTCATGATGGTCAGTGACTTATCAAGATACTCTATCGTAGGGTTTCTTAAAGAAAAGTTCGATGCGTTTGAGTTCCTAACAATCAAGTGTAGTGTCCTACGAAACCAACACGGTGTCACTATTAATCGGATACGTAGTGATAACGACATTAAATTTAAAGAAGTCTGAGTGGATAGATATTATAATGGAGTGGGCATCAAATACGAGTTTTTAACCGTTCTTACTCCTCAATAAAATGGTATAGTTGAGAGGAAGAACCAGATGATTTAAGAGATGGATAGATATATGCTTCTTAAGAGAAAAATACCTAGATGCTTTTGGTCAGAGGCGGTGAGTACCGCATACCATACGGTGAATAGGGTATATTTTCATCCACATACATGACACACGCCTTATGAGTTGTGGATAGGGAAGAGACCCAACCTATTATATTTCCGTGTCTTTGGGAGTAATTTCTACATATTGAGAGATAAAGGGAAATTATGAAATTTTGACTCCCAGAGCGATGAGAGGATATTTTTAGGTTATTCATCGTCAAGTTGTGCTTATAGGGAGTTTAACCTTGCAAGCTCTAAGTTTATGGAGTCAAAAAATGTCATGATTAGAGACAATGAGCTACCGACGTCTGTTGACCCTTACCCCAAGTGTGAGGATGATGCACCTCCAGGTGACGATTCCATCGCTCCTCATACTACCTCGGTGGCATACAAGAAAAATGAATATTAGGGACGAGAGTATTTGGGACAGCCGTGTCATTTTGTTCCTTATGCTATACCAAAAGGGATGATTTTAATTACCGTACTTTTTTTATAGTAGCAAAAGGGATGGTTTTTAAAAAACCATCCCTTTTGGTATTTATAAAAAATGACAGTGATTAAAACCGTCCCTTAAAGTATGTAAGAATTTTTAGCACTGATTTTCCCCAGGCTAATTTAAGGGACGAAATTTTAAACCGTTCCATTTGGTGTACCAAATAGGAAGGATTTTAAAATCCGTCGTCCCTTTTACTATACCAAAAGGGATGTTTATTTCTGACCCTTTTAATGTTTTTCCTAATTTTTCCCCACTTATTTTCATTTGTTCGAAATTTTGTCCCTAACCTCTACGTAACAAACTCCCGGTCTCTCTCTGTGGCCCTAACCTCGCGCTCTCTCTCTCTCGCTGCCCTCGGGCTGCCCTCCTTTCTCCCCTGCGCAACCCTACCCCCTCCGCCTCTCCCCTGCGTAGCTCCTGCGCCTCCGCCTCTCCCCTGGGCAGCTCCACCCCCTCCGCCTCTCCCCTAAGCATCCCTACACCCACTTCACCCCATCCGCCTCCTCCCCTCCCCCTTTAAGCGTTTCGTCCCTGCCCTCCCTCATGCACAACATAGGTATTATACCTCTCCCGTATATATATATATACACACACACATACACACACACATATATATACACGATCTGTAGTGATTTGTTTAGACATGTCTAAGGGATTTGCTTAGATTGTTATCATATTAGTTTAGGCATTTTTTTATAGTTTTGTTTAGTCATCTGTAGTGATCTGTTTACATCATTTAACAGACTAGTTAGGGCTTTTTATGCATTTAATATCAGTAAGTGCAAAGCAGATTTTAATTATTCATTACAAAGAAAATTTAAAAAATAAAAAATAAAAATCAGATTGGATTACCGGATCGGACTACCGGATTGTTAACAAATTCAGATTCGGTTGCCAATGTACTGATTCGTTTGATTATCGGATCCCGTCCAAATCCGAAAATGTTAAACGGATTTTAGCTACAAAATTTAACATTTTTTTATGGGTTTTTATAATTTTAAACTCGCGTCTCCAACTACATTGCTACTAAACATGTCTAAAGAACTTATTGATTTTTAAAAATACTACGAATATAGTTTTTGTAATTAAACTCGTTATGTCTGTGTGGATGTTTTAATTTTTGACCTCATTGTTGTGGAACTCATCAAATTCGAATTTTTCTAAATCCCATGAGCCAAATGAGAAGGAAGGATTTCATTTTTTTCAGTTTGTTGTTGCTTTGTACTCCATCCATGTTTAATTAGGAATTCGTGTTTAACTCTCAAAAGTTTAAACGAAAAGGGCCTTCAAGAAAAAAAGACCTAAAATCAAAGTAGATAACTAATTTAGAACTTCGTTTGTTGATTTTAATCCTATTATATACTTTATGTGAAGCCTTTAATTTCTTTACTCGAGATATTATACAAATACTGAAATATGGCATGACTATTGTACGTGAATAAATTATATTCTGATCTGGAGTATTAATACATTCTTAAACTTTAAAGCATTAAAAAAGGTATGGAAATTGATGGAGAAGCAGCATACATGATCTCATATTTTTCAAATGCAAAACATAGTTTTCTCATTGTAGAGCTTTGTATTTTCAATAACATTGAACATATAGTACGAAAGAAAGTTGTCTTAATTCGTCACAAAGAGTATTCAAAATATTCTAGGGATGATAAATGAAAGGGAACTTTATCGATTTAGAGAGAGCAATGTTTTGAGTCTATGCATACGGACGCTGTTAGAACTTTGATATATATATATATATGTATAGTTGTTACTTTAATGCAATTGGGCCTCTCTCTCTCTCTCTCTCTCTCTCTCTATCTATCTATCTATCTATCTATATATATATATATATATATATATATATATATATATACACACACACACACACACACACATAAGTGATATTCAAATGCAATTATGTATATATTTATATATCTTTTTTTCAATATGTAATAGGGGATCAATATGGATAAAAGTTGGATCGGAGGAGATAGGACCACAAAGGCATACGATGATGGAGTTTAAATCTTTATTGATTTTGCATATAGAAATAAGGATATTCTTACTTCTAGCATCAAATGCCCATGTAGTACTTGTGTTAATCGTGTTTACTATAACTCACAAACTGTGAGGAATCATATAGAGATGTATGGTTTTGAAAAGAATTACAAGAATTGGATTTATCATGGGGAATCATTGGGTGATTTTAATATCAACGTAAATAGTTGGAGCGATGGTATGGTTGTTGATGATGTATTAGTCGATTTGAACTCGGGGGCAAGCATGATTGCAATTGTTCAAGAAGGAAGGGGGATTCCATGTAGAGAGGAAAATATGAGCAATGATAAATAACCTAACATTGAAGATAATGATGTGACCGACACAGACCTCCCAGAATATTTTAGACTTTTAAAAGAGGCACAAAGTGAGTTGTATGAGAATTTTCCTAAGGACATTACTGAGTTGTCATTTGTTGTTGAATTATTGCACCTAAAATAACTAAATGGATGGACAAATCGTTCTTTTACGATGTTGATGTTATTCTTGCAGAAGGTGTTCTCAAAAGCCAAGATTCCAAAATCCTTTTATCAAGCTAATAAATCGATAACATATTTTGGATTTAAGTATGAAACGTAGGATGCATGTCCTAATAGTTGTATGTTGTTTCGAAATGAGAGCGAGAATCTTGCGAAATGCAAAATTTATGGGGAATCTAGGTTTAAAAATGAATTTGATGGTGGTTAGGGTACAAAAGTAGCAGCGAAAAAGGTAAGGTATTTTCCTTTGAAACTAATATTACAACGATTGTTTTGGTCATCGTATACTGCTCCACTAATGAAATGGCATGCTGATGAACAGATCGATCATGGTTTGTTGAGGCATCCCGCTGACTCCCTTGCATGGAAGACATTTGATGAGCGAAATCCATCTTTTGCGAGTGATTGTTACAATGTTAGGCTTGCGCTAACAATTGATGGATTCAATCTGTTTGGTAATATGAGCATTTCCCACATTACTTGGCCTATCGTGATAATGATATTAAACTTGCCCCCATAGTTGTGTATGAAACAATCCCACTTAATTTTATTTGTTCTTATTGACGGACCAAAAGGGCTCGGGGATAAAATTGATGTATATTTACAACCACTAATTGATGAGTTGAAAGAGTTACGGGCTAATGGGGTACGTACTTATGATGTATTAGTGAAATAATTTTTTCAGTTACATGCGGCGTTGTTATGGACAATCCTGGTTATGCCATGTTATCATGATGGAGCACTAAAGGTTAATTTTCTTGTCCTTGTTACAATAAGGATCATCAAGATATATGATTGAAGAACAACCGTAAGTACAGTTATTGGGGTCATCGTCGATTTTTACCAATGCGACATACATTTTGGAAAGAAAAAGTTACATTTAATGGTAAGGTTGATATGAGGCCACCACCATTGAAACTAACTGGATCACAAGTTCTGCAAAAATTAAATGAGCTTGACGTTGTAACTGAATATAAGAAAGAAGACGCGCTAAAAAGAATGATAAGAGACTAAAAGGAAATTGAGTTTGCAAAAAAGACTAAGGTTAATATTCCGAAAAAAGACTGAATTGGAAGAAGAAAAGTATCCTTTTTGAATTGCATTATTGGGAGCATAATTTGATTTGCCATAATCTTGATGTCATGCATATTGAGAAATTTTTTTATGACAATATTTTTTTTACATTGTTGGGCATCAAAGGGAAATCAAAGGATAATTTAAATGCTTGCAAAGACCTCAAAGAGATGAGTATTAGGCGTGTGCTACATCCTCATATGAGAGGAAAAAATCAATAGTATGTGGCCCCAGCAGAGTTTACGATGAGCAACAAAGAGAAGGATATATTCTTGAAAGTGTTGTTGAATCTCAAAGTTCCAGATGGTTATTCATCGAATATTTCACGATGTGTGTACCCTCAAGAGAGAAGCATTTGGGGACTTAAGAGTCATGACAATCACATTCTAATGCAACAAGTACTCCCGATGGTTGTACGTAGGGTATTGCCAAAGCATGTTGTCAAAGCTTTAATTGAATTAAGTAATTGCTTTGCGATACTATGCTCAAGTGTAAATACTTTAGCTGACTTGGAGAAATTTGAAGACCGTATGGCTCTTACTTTATGCAGTCTCGAGAAGACATTCCCTCTAGGATTTTTTGATGTGATGGAACATTTGCCCATACATTTGACTGATGAACTATTAATTGTCGGGTCAGTGCTTTATCATTGGATGTATCCAATGGAAAGGTATCTACACACATTGAAACTCTATGTGTGAAATCCTGCTCATCCTGAGGCCTCAATTGCTAAGTCTGTCCTTTTAGAAGAGTGCGTGACCTTTTGCTCAAGGTATTTGGGTGATAACGTGGAAACTAAGTCTAGTCGACCTATTAGAACAGATGACAAAGGTAATGACTCTGGTCGCGCTGTTGGGAAAAAATTTCAAATTCAGGTTGATGAAGAAACATTGGTTCAAACTCATCGTTATGTGCTTTTCAGCACTGATTCAGTGGCAACGTTCATCAAGTAAGTTAATTTTTTGCCTTAACAACGTGCATAAATTTGTTACTTGTAGGTTTTGCTATTTTCATTACAAAATTGACATGTCTGCATTGTTATAGAAAACATCTTGTGGAACTTTCAAAAGAGTATCCTCAACTTTCACAGCACCATATTCAACGCCTTCATAACGAAAAATTTAGCACATGATTTAAGAATAATGTAAGTCGGTTTATTCCTTGTTAATCTTAATAGTGCTCTAGTATATTTGCTATATAAAATTTTGATTATCTTTTCTATTGGGAAAATATCAGGTGCTCAGTTTGATAAATAACGCCCAACTACCCGACAAAATTAGGAGTTTTTCTTTAGGCCCTCTAAAAGATTCTTTTAAATTCCATTCTTATATTATTCGTGGTTTTTCGATTTCGAACAAAGGTGGTTGATCAGCGTAGAAAAACTCAAAATAGTGGGGTGGTTCTAAAAGTTGCACAGATGAGTTATTCTATCTGTAGAGACCAAAATCCTCTTTTAGGGGATGTTACTTTCTATGGACAAGTTACAAACATTATTGAGATTCGTTACATCAACGGCATGAAAATTTTCTTATTCAAATGTGATTGGATCGATAACCGTATGGGTAAAAAATTAGATGAATTTAACTTTACGCTAGTTAACTTCAACTATTTGTTATACAAAGATAACCGAGATGGTGATGAACCTTTTATCCTATCATCTCAAGTAGAACAAGTTTGGTATGTGGAAGACCCGTTAGAATCAGACTGGCATATTGTTGTTTCGATGACACCAAGAAATAAATTTGATGGATATTCAACCAATGAAGACTTAGATGTCCATGAAGTTGAGACATTTAGCATGCAACAACTAGATCATGATCAAAATGTATCTTAGATGAGGCAAGGGATAGATGGCTCCATAATTGAAATAATAATTCTTGATGATGACGATGGTATGGAGGAAGAAAGGGATCAAGTTATTGAGGAATGATGGGATAGTGGTTGAAACGCTTTAACTTTTTTACCTCTGTATTATGTTAGTGAGAACGTATCGAAATTACAAATTGATGATTGAAATGGATGTTTTATTAAGTCTTTGTTCTCGTATTCATGTGTTGCCTTTTATTTTTTAATATTAACGTTTATCTTATAAATGTTGTGCTTAAATGTTTTTTGATATTGTGCCAGGAAACAATGCGGTTTTCTGTAAATTTTAATGATAATATTAAGAATACATTAGAAGAATTTGAAAATTCATCTTTTAAAGAGGGAAATCCAATAACTTTGTATGGATTCCGTAAAATTGAATTATGTCATAACTTGAAAAAATGTGGGAAACTGATATCAGAACAATATTTATTTGAAAAAATAGTCCAGACGCTACCACCATGTTGAGATCAAGAAAAAGAAAAGATATTTCAAAAATAATATCCAACATGTGGAGAGAAATTAGTAGAGCTACTAGAGGAGGAAGAGCGAGAGTTGCATCCTTTATGTATAGAATTTGAGCAACATAAAATGAGCCCAAATTTAAAAGTGCGAGATCATATGCATAACAAAGAAAGAGTATACAACATTTTAAAGAGGAGAGGTTTTTGTCCTAACATAATTGTTCTCGTGCATGCGATTGTGAGTACGCTTCCACCCACGTGGAATTTCATCTATTATTAAAAGGATAAAATGTGGTTTGCTCAATATGAGGGATTTGGCAAATGTTGTGGAAGAAATAGAAAGGTATTGAAAATCCATACAATCAAAGAAAATATGATGTATTATAACTTTTCATTTTTTGTTTCATATATAAGGTTTATTCATATTTATTTTGACATATATGTTTTTCATACAGATCTATCATGCCAACTAAATGCCCTTCTCATACCGTGGGAGTAGGACGGTCACCGAATTCTCAAGCCGAAATGACCCGCCCATGTGCTCGGATGTCAATAGGATCACATCGGTCTCAAATAGAGTCGTCTCAGTAAATGATATGCCAACCCTCAGATAATATGGATGCAGGTATGTGTCTACCTATCTAGTAGAGAATTATAAAAAACTGCTAAAAATATTTTACTTTTGTAATTATTCTTGTCATATTTTCCTTTGAATTTTGATCAGGTAGTGATGAGGGTACACCATTACCAACTCAAGATGGTCCTGCTACTAGTGTGAAACGTACAGGGTTTTCCAAACCATGGAAATAATGGGATAGTGGTAAAAAATTGACAATTGGTTGGAACAACGACTGTCAACCAATTGAACCCAACGAGAAGAAGCTTGCGAGTCAGTTGGGATATTTCGCTAGATAAGGATTGTTATTTCCTTTGGATGTGGACGATTGGAGGAGAGTATCGGAGGAAAATCTCGATATAGTTTGGGATAGTGTGAAGGTACTTGTCTATCATTGCCAATATAAATTTGAATATTTTAAAATGCTCAGTTAAAACTTTGAGTTAACAAAATGCTAATGCATAACAAAATGCATAGTACTTGATTAAAAGCTTGAATTACAAAACATTGAATTGCTTAAATCCTCTATTGGGTAGAATTTTCACGCTTAAATCTGCCCTATATTTGGCAAAGTTTGCTATGTGCAAAAAAACCTATCGAACAATACAAATGTGGGCAAAATTGTCTGTAAAACCCATAGGCCATGGAAAAATCGTCTAACCAAACGGACCCTAAGTTAATACATCAATCAGATGATCTATTTATAATTTATTTATATTCTTTTGTTCGTAGCGCAATACAAATGCCCCTGAAGGATTTAAGACAATTTGTTTTCAAATGCTGGACAATGCTTAGAGGCACTTTAAGTATCGTATCAAAAAGGACTATTATGAGGCATATGACAATGATAAAGATCGACTTGAAAATGTACCTCTCCAAGTTGATCCCGATATATGGCCTAAATTAGTGACTTATTGGGGTGAAAAAGAAATGGTTGTATGACATATGTAGAATTACTTTCTATTTATTTTGTTGATTGTTTATATGTATCAAAATTGTAACATGATTTAAATTTTTATATAGAAATTGGCGGCTAAAAACACCAAAAATAGGGCAAACCTTTGTTCCCACCCTAGGATTTGGAGGACGTCAATTCCTCAAGTTGTAGAAAAGCTTAACATCATATTTTATATTCCTTACATATTCTTTTATGCTTTTAGTTTGAGGATGATTATATTTAATTTCATCATTACTATTATGAACGTAATATGTTTTTTTTATTATCTTACATAAAAAAACAATAGATGAAAACAGCCAACTTGCCTATCGACAAGCTTAGTGTGTATAAAGAGACTCGAAGGTTGAAGGATAAGACGTAAAGTATGGAGGATGGAGTGGATGGTATAGAGGTATTATATTTTAATGTCCATTCTTATTACCTAATGTAAAAAATATTGCAATAAACATTTTATGGTATTGCATACTATTTAAAACTCTTTTCTTAATTTGTAGGAAAGTATACAAAGACAATTGAATGCGATAGAATAAGAGCAATAGAATGACCCGAAAGTGAGAGATCAAATCTTTGAGGATGTTATTGGTCGTGACGGACATGGACGTGAATTATGTAGGGGAGTTTGTATTCTACCGCCATCTATAACTTCCATGCCTTCTCACTTTTAAAAGAGAGAGCTCGAAAGGTTGCAAAAGATGATTGAGGAGGGAGAGACTCATCATCGTGAAGAGATGGATAAGAGGATTGAGGAGGGAGAGACTCGTCATCATCAAGAGATCCATGAGTTGAAAGAACTAATTTCACAGACCACCAACAAATTATTTCATATGATACAAAATGTTGGATTCCTAATACCACTAGATGATTCCTCGAGTACTTCCAATGTTCAGCTGTAGGAAACATGTATCCTCATTTCTCATCGTTATCCAATTATGAGGAAGAATTTATTTTGGATAGTAATACTTAATTGTACGATTATATCCCAAAAATCAAAAAATAAAGCAAGACCTGCGTATGAATTAAACAAAACAAAATTATAACATAAAGAACATTTAATATTTTTATAAAAAACATGTTTCTATAATTAAAATGACGGCCTTGCCACACTTTATTCTTGTGTTTTAAAGTTAATATTTTTGCAAAAATTTAGGCTTAGACTTAAAATAGGTGAGCATGTAAAAGAGCCATAAAACGGTCCTGTGAGAGGCACGAGCACCTCGCACGGGACCAATGTAACTCGCAGGGACTGACCGCGTAGCCCCCTACCTCTCGATTTGAATATACGACGACAATTTGTAAACTTTAGACTTACGCTTGAAAACATGACGTTAAAGGGTGAAAATGTAAAACAACAACAAAATGGTCCCGTAAGAGGCACCATCACCTAGCACGGGACCAATGTAACTCGTATGAACCGACCGCGTAGTCATGGGACTCCCGATTTGAGTATACGATGAGAATTTGGCAAAATTTAGACTTGGGCTTAAAAACATGGCGTCAACGTGTGAAAACATAAAACAGCCACAAAACGGACCCGTGAGAAGCAAGAGCACCTCGCACGGGACCAATGTAACTCGCACAAACTGATCGCGTAGTCCCCAGCCTCCCCATTTGAGTATACAACGAGAATTTGCAAAATTTAGACTTAGGGTTAAAAACATGGCGTTAAAGGGTGAAAACCTAAAACAACCACAAAATGGTCCTATTAGAGGGACGATCACCTTGCACGGGACCAATGTAACTAGTACGAACTGACCCCGTAGTCACCGGCCTCCCATTTTGAGTATACAAAAAGAATTTGTAAAACTTGAGGCTTAGGCTTAAAAAACATGACATAAAAGTGTAAAAATGTAAAACAGTCACAAAACAGTCCTGTAAGAGGCACGACCACCTCGCACGAGACCAATGTGACTCATAGGGACGGACCGCGTAGTCCTCGGCCTCTCGATTTGAGTATACGATGGAAATTTGGAAAATTTAAACTTTTAGGTCCAAAAACATGGCATCAAATGGTGAAAACGTTAAACAACCACAAAACGGTCCTGTGAGAGGCACGAACACCTCGCACGAGACCAATGTAACTCGTACGAACCGACCGCGTAGTCCCCGGCCTCCTGGTTTTAATATACGATGAGAATTTGCAAAATTTAGACTTATGGTTAAAAACATGGTGTTAAAGGGTGAAAACCTAAAACAACCACAAAATGGTCACATTAGAGGCACGATAACCTCGCACGGGATCAATGTAACTCGTAAGAACCTATAGTCACCGGCCTTCCGGTTTGAGTATAAGAAAAGAATTTGCAAAAATTGAGACTTAAGCTAAAAAACATGACATAAAGGTGTAAAAATGTAAAACAGTCACAAAACGGTCTAGTGAGAGGCTCGAGCACCTCTCACGGGAGAAATATAACTCGTACGAATCGATCGCGTAGTCACCGGCCTCCCGATTTGAGTATACAACGAGAATTTGCAACGTTTAGACTTTTAGGCCTAAAAATATGGCGTCAATTGGTGAAAACATAAAATAATAACAAAACAGTTCCATGAGAAGCATGAGCACCTCACACGGGACCAATGTAACTCATAGGGACCGACCGCGTAGTCCCCAACCTCTCAGTTTGAGTATACGACGAGAATGTAAAATTTAGACTTAGGCTTGAAAACATGACGTCAAAGGGTGAAAATATAAAACAACAATAAAACGATCCTGTTATAGGCACGATCACCTCGCGCGGGACCAATGTAACTCGTACGGACCGATCGCATAGTCACGGGACTCCCGGTTTAAGTATACGATGAGAATTTAGCAAAATTTAGACTTGGCCTTAAAAACATGGCATCAACGGATCAAAATGTAAAACATCCCCAAAACGGTCCCTTGAGAAGAATGAGCACCTTACATGAGACCAATCAAAATCATACGAACCGACCACGTAGTCCTCGGCCTCCCGGTTTGAGTATACGACGAGAATTTTCAAAATTTAGACTTAGAGTTAAAAACATGGTGTTAAAGGGTGAAAACCTAAAACAACCACAAAATGTTCCTATTAGAGGCATGATCACCTCATAAGGGACCAATGTAACTCGTATGAGCCGACCCCATAGTCCCCGGCCTCCCAATTTGAGTATACGACGAGAATTTGCAAAAATTGAGACTTAGGCTTAAAAAAACATGACATAAAAGTGTAAAAATATAAAACTATCACAAAACGGTCCAGTAAGAGGTACGACCACCTCACACATGACCAATGTAACTCGTAGGGACCGACAGCGTAGTCCCCGACCTCTCAGTTTGAGTATACAACGGTAATTTGTAAAATTTAGACTTTTAGGCCTAAAAACACGGTGTCAAATGGTGAAAATGTAAAATAACCACAAAACGTTACCATGAGATGCACGAGCACCTCTCACGGGACCAATGTAACTCGTACGAACCGACCGCGTAGTCCCCGACCTCCCGATTTGAGTATACGATGAGAATTTGCAAAAAATGAGACTTAAGTTTAAAAACATGACATAAAAGTGTAAAAATGTAAAATATTCACAAAACGGTCCAGTGAGAGGCTCGAGCACGTCGCACTGGAGAAATATAACTCGTACAAATCGACCACGTAGCCCCCGGCCTCCCTGTTTGAATATACGACGAGAATTTGCAACATTTAGACTTTTAGGCCTAAAACCATGGCGCCAAGTGTTGAAAACGTAAAATAATAACAAAACAGTTCCTTGAGAGGCACGAGCACCTCGCACGGGACCATTGTAACTCGTAAGGACCGACCGTGTAGTCCCTAGCCTCTCAATTTGAGTACACAACGAGAATTTGTAAAATTTAGACTTGGGCTTGAAACATGACGTCAAAGGGTGAAAATGTAAAACAATAATAAAACGGTCCCGTTAGAGGCACGATCACCTAACACGGGACCAATGTAACTCGTACAGACCGACCGCGTAGTCACGAGACTCTCGTTTTGAGTATATGATGAGAACTTGCAAAAAATTAGACTTGGGATTAAAACATGGCGTCAACGGGTGAAAATGTAAAACAACCACAAAATGGTCCCGTGAGAGCCAAGAACACCTCGCACGGGACCAATGTAACTCGTACGAACCGATCGCGTAGTCCCCGACCTCCTAATTTGAGTATACGATGAGAATTTGAAAAATTTAGACCGAGGGTTAAAAACATGGCGTTAAAGGGTGAAAACCTAAAATAACCATAAAATGGTCCCGTTAGAGGCACAATCACCTCACACGGGACCAATGTAATTTGTACGAACCAACCCCGTAGTCCCCGACCTCCTGGTTCGAGTATATGATGAGAATTTACAAAAATTGAGACTTAGGCTTAAATACATGACATATAAGTGTAAAAATATAAAACATTCACAAAACGGTCCTGTAAGAGGCACGATCACCTCGCACGGGACCAATGTAACTCGTAGGGATTGACCGCGTAGTCCCCAGCCTCTTGGTTTGAGTATACGGCGGGAATTTGTAAAGTTTAGACTTTAGGCCTAAAAATATGGCGTCAAATGGTGAAAACGTAAAACAATAACAAAACGGTCCAGTGAGAGGCACGGGCACCTCGCATGGGACCAATGTAACTCCTAGGTACCGACCGCGTAGTCCCCGACCTCTTACTTTGAGTATACGATGAGAATTTGTCAAATTTAGACTTAGGCTTGAAAACATTACGTCAAAGGGTGTAAACATAAAACAACAACAAAACGGTCCCGTTAGAGGCACCATCACCTCACATGGGACCAATGTAACTCGTACGAACCGAATGCATAGTCCTCGGCCTCCCGACTTGAGTATACGACGAGAATTTGCAAAATTTAGACTTAGGGTTAAAACATGGCGTTAAAGGGTGAAAACCTAAAACAACCACAAAATGGTCCTATTAGAGGCACGATCACCTCGCACGGGACCAATGTAACTCGTACGAACCGACCACGTAGGCCTTCTAGTTTGAGTATACGACGAGAATTTGCAAAAATTGAGACTTAGGCTTAAAAACATGACATAAAAGTGTAAAAATGAAAAATAGTCACAAAATAGACTTGTAGGAGGCACGACCACCTCGCACGGGACCAATGTAACTCGTAGGGACCGACCGCGTAGTCCCCGACCTCTCCGTTTGAGTATACGACGGGCATTTACAAAATTTATCCTTTTAGGCCTAAAAACACTGTGTCAGATGGTGAAAATGTAAACTAGCCAAAAAACGGTCCCGTGAGAGGCACGAGTACCTCGCATTGGACCAATGTAACTCGTAGGGATCGACAGCGTAGTCACAGAACTCCCAGTTTGAGTATACGACGAGAATTTGGCAAGATTTATATTTGGGCTTAAAAACATAGCGTCAACGGGTGAAAACGTAAAATAGCCACAAAATAGTCCCATGAGAGGCAAGAGCACCTCACACGAGACCAATGTAACTCGTACGAACCGACCGTGTAGTCCTCGGCCTCCAGATTTGAGTATACAACGAAATTTTTCAAAATTTAGAGTTAGGATTAAAAACATGGCGTTAAAGGGTGAAAACCTAAAACGATCACAAAATGGTCGCGTTAGAGGAATAATCACCTCGTACGGGACCAATGCAACTCTTATGAACCGACCCCATAGTCACCGCCTCCCAGTTTGAGTATACGACGAGAATTTGCAAAAATTGAGACTTAGGCTTAAAAACATGACATAAAAGTGTAAAAATGTACAACAGTCACAAAACGGTCCAGTGAGAGGCTAGAACACGTCACACGGCAGAAATGTAACTCGTACGAACCGATTGCATAGTCTTCGGCCTCCCAATTTGAGTATACGACGAGAATTTCCAACATTTAGACTTTTAGGCCTAAAAACATAGCGCTAAATGGTCAAAATGAAAAACACTAACAAAACGGTCCTGTGAGCGGCTCGAGCACCTTACATGGGACCACTATAACTCGTAGGGGCCGACCGCGTAGTCCTCGGCCTCTCGGTTTGAGTATATGACGAGAATTTGTAAAATTTAGACTTAGGCTTGAAAACATGACGTCAAAGGGTGAAAACGTAAAACAACAACAAAAAGGTCTCGTTAGAGGCACTATCACCTCACACGGGACCAATGTAACTCCTGCGAATCGATCGCGTAGTCACGGGACTCCCGATTTGAGTATATGATGAGAATTTGAAAATATTTAGACTTGGGCTTAAAAACATGGCGTTAACGGGTGAAAACATAAAATAGTCACAAAATTATCCCGTGAGAGGCAAGAGCACCTCATATGGGACCAATGTAACTCGTACAAATCGACTGTGTAGTCCTCCGGCCTCCCGATTTGAGTATACGACGACAATTTGCAAAATTTAGACTTAGGGTTAAAAACAAGGGGTTAAAGGGTGAAAACCTAAAACAACTAAAAAAATGGTCCTGTTACAGGCATGATCGCCACGCACGAGACCAATGTAACTCGTACGAATCGACCCCGTAGTCTCCGGCCTCCCAGTTTGAGTATAAGACGAGAATTTACAAAAATTGAGACTTAGGCTTAAAAACAAGACATAAAAATGTAAAAATATAAAACAGCCACAAAACGGTCCTATAAGAGGCACGACCACCTCGCACGGGACCAATGTAACTCGTAGGGACCGACTGCGTAGTTCCCGGCCTCTCGGTTTGAGTATACGACGAGAATTTGCAAAATTTAGACTTGGGCTTAAAAACATGGCATCAACGGGTGAAAACGTTAAAAAAACACAAAACGGTCCCATGAGGGGAAAGGACACCTCGCACTGGACCAATGTAACTCATACAAACCGACCGCGTAGTCCCCGACCTCCCGATTTGAGTATACGACGAGAATTTGTAAAATTTAGACTTAGGGTTAAAAATATGGCGTTAAAGGGTGAAAACCTATAACAACCACAAAATGGTCCCGTTAGAGGCACAATCACCACGCACGGGACCAATGTAACATACGAACTGATCCCATAGTAATCGGCCTACCGGTTTGAGTATACGACGAGAATTTGCAAAAATTGAGACTTAAGCTTAAAAAACATGACATGAAAGTTTAAAAACGTAAAACAGTCACAAAACGATTCTAAAAGAGGCACGACCACCTCGAACGAGACCAATATAACTCGTAGGGACAGACCGCGTAGTCCTTGGTCTCTCGGTCTGAGTATACGACGAGAATTTGAAAATTTAGTCTTTTAGGTCTAAAAACATGGCATCAAATTGTGAAAACGTAAAACAGCCACAAAACCATCCCGTGAGAGGCACAAGCACCCTGTACGGGACCAATGTAACTCGTATGAACTGACCGTGTAGTCCTCGGTGTCCTGTTTTGAGTATTCAGCGAGAATTTGTAAAATTTAGACTTAGGGTTAAAAACATGGCTTTAAAGGGTGAAAATCTAAAATAACCATAAAATGGTCGCTTTAGAGGCACGATCACCTCGCACGGGAGCAATGTAACTCGTACGAACCAACATCGTAGTCACCGGCCTCTCGATTTGAGTATACGATGAGAATTTGTAAAAATTGAGACTTAAGCTTAAAAACATGACATAAAAGTGTAAAAATGTAAAACATTCACAAAACGGTCAGGTGAGAGGTGAAACGATCAAGTGAGCGGCTCAATCACCTCGGACGGCTGAAATATAACTCATACAAACTGATCGCGTAGCCCCCGAACTCCCGGTTTGAGTATACGACGAGAATTTGCAACATTTAGACTTTTAGGCCTAAAAACATTGCGTCAAATTATGAAAATGTAAAACAATAATAAAACGGTACCGTTAGAGGCACCATCACCTTGCACGGGACCAATGTAACTCGTACGAACCGATCGCGTAGTCACAGGACTCCCGGTTTGAGAATACGATGAGAATTTGCAAAAAATTAGACTTGGGCTTAAAAGCATGGCGTCAACGGATGAAAACATAAAACAACCACAAAATGGTCCCGTGAGAGGCAAGAGCGCCTCGCACGGGACCAATGTAACTCATATGAACTGACCGCGTAGTCCCGGCCTCCCGGTTTGAGTATAGGACGAGAATTTGCAAAATTTAGACTTAGGGTTAAAAACATGGCATTAAAGGGTGAAAACCTAAAACAACCACAAAATGGTCCCGTTAGAGGCACGATCACCTCGCACGGGACCAGTGTAACTCGTACGAATTCACCCCGTAGTTCTTGGCCTCCCGGTTTGTGTATAAGATGAGAATTTCCAAAAATTGAGACTTAGGCTTAAACATGACATAAAAGTGTAAAAACGTAAAATAGTCCCAAAACTGTCCTGTAAGAGGCACGATCACCTCGTACGGGACCAATGTAACTCATAGGGACCGATCGTGTAGTCCCTCACCTCTCGGTTTGAGTATATGAAGAGAATTTACGAAATTTAGACTTAGGTTTAAAAACATGGCGTTAAAGGGTGAACACCTAAAACCACCAAAAAATGGCCCCTTGAGAGGCACGAGCACGTCGCACGGGACCAATGTAGCTCGTATGAACCGACCACGTAGATCCCGACGTCACGGTTTGAGTATATGATGAGAATTTGTAAAATTTAGACTTAGGGTTAAAAACATGGCATCAAGGGATGAAAACGTAAAACAGTCACAAAACGGTCAAGTGAGAGGCTCGAGCACTTCGCATGGGAGAAATGTAACCGTTTAACTCATAGGTTTAAACATTATTTGATTACTGATATCTTTTTTCTTTTTTTTTTGCAGGATAACATTTTAAGGTTAGATTTTATTCGCGTGGAACACATGAACAAAGCAATGGTTTGTGACATGTAGATTGTTTATTTATTATTGTTATTGATATGTGAGATTGTTTTTTAATTTTTTTTCTTCTGGTCGTGCGGACTTTTGTGTTCATTAAACAAGTTGGTTTTCATGTATAAACAATGGAGATTCTGTCGAATTGTTTTAAAAATTGTAAAGAATTGTCGACATGGGAGATTTTTTAATTTTTTATGGCCGTGCGGGCTTTTGTGTTGATTAAACATGTTGGTTTTCATGTATAAACAAAGGAGACTCTGTTGAATTTTTTAAAAAATTGTAAATAATTGTTGATATGCGAGATTCGTATTTTTAATTTTTTTATGGTCGTGCGGGCTTTTGTATTGATTAAGCTGGTTGGTTTTCATGTATAAACAAAGGAGACTCTGTCAAATTATTTTAAAAATTGTAAAAAGTTGTTGATATGATTAACTAATATATTTTCATATTTTATTTTACTATAATATTATTTTGATAAAATGATTATTTATTGATTACAGGTTGTGCACAGGAAGTTGAAGAGACATGTTTCTTAGTCTGTACTATATGTGTCACTAAGAGAAGTTTTTGAAGCATGACATCCATATTTAACACCTTAATTTCGGGATGATATTTTTTTTACAGTTGTATATCTTATTAATTAGTATGATTTTGTACTCATTTAAATATTTCGACTTGAATGTAGTTTAATGGAAGAAATTGTTATTGGATACGTGCTTCAATGAATGTGGTTGATATATTGCGTTTGCGATCGGATGATTTGATTTATAATGAAAATTAGACGTCATTTGTTATTGCAACATAAAACATATAATAATATAACTATTTATGACAATTTTTTATTTATCAATTGGGATGGTTATAAACCGTCCCTAATACTTATTTGTATTAGTTGAGATTACTTTTTGGGACGGTTGTTATCGTCACTATACCCATTTTTGCATCAATTGAAATTTCCTTTTGGGATGGTTTTTACCGTTATAATTGGGTTACCAGAATCTGAGTAGTATTAGGGAAGGTTTATCCATCCCTAATACTATTGGTGGGAGCGGGAATTTTTTTGCGGGAACACCATTTGGGACGAAAAAATCCGTACCTAATGCCAAATGTAGAGTGTCCATGAATTAACATTTAGAATGTTAAAATTCGTCCTTAAAATATTTGCGATGCCTAGTATAAGGGACAGTTTTTTACCATTGCAAAATCTATCCCTAATACTCTTTGTGGAAAGTTTGTGTACTTTTAGGGACAGATTTTTACCGTCCCTAATACTCATTTTTCTTGTAGTGTGGGTCCCACATTTTATTTAGAAAATCTACCCTCTTGGATTTGAAAAATTCATAACCTTTCGGATGTACTTGGTGATCCCACACTAGGTGTCAAGACTCACACTCAACTTGAGAATGTGGTTAGATACCTTTGCTAGACCTCCTAAGTCGAGCCCCAGAATGTGAAAGAAGAACTCAAGGGTGAGCATTGGATATCCACTATGTAAGATAAGTTGCTTTAGTTTTGCAAGAACGATGTCTGGGAGTTAGTTCGCTGACCGACTGAGACAATGTGATAGCTACTAAGTGTATTTACAAGAATACGATGGATGAGAATGGTACCATAGTACGCAATAAGGATAGGTTGGTCACTCAAAGCTAAACTCATATTGAGGGTGTAGATTTTAACGGACCATTCGCTCCTATTGTTAGTCTTGAGTTCGTCCTCCTATTACTCTCAAGAGCATGTCATCTACGCTTTAAGTTATATCAAATGGATATCAAAAGTGCCTTCCTTAATGGAATTCTATAAAAATAACTGTACGTGGAACAACCAAAGGGGTTCAAAGACCTAAAGCCCCAGGGACACATCTATTATCTTAAGAGGCCTTGTATGGTTTAAAGCAAGCACCTCGTGCTTGATACAAAAGGCTCACTTCTTATCTCTTATCTCATGGATTCAAGATATGGGGAGTGGATAAAAAGTTATTTGTGAGGAGAGAGAGAGTGGTGCTATCTTAGTTACCCAAGTCTATATGGATGACATAGTATTTAGATTCACATGTTGCCGACATGCTCACACTTTTGAGGAAGAGATGAAGAGAGAGTTCGATATGAGCATGGTTGGTGACATTATGTTTTTCTTAGGTCTCCAGGTGCGTCAACTTGCGGATGGAATATTCATATCTCAATCCAAATATTTTAGGGACCTAGTGAAGAAGTTTCGTTTAGACTTCACTAAGAACTCACCCACCCCTATGAGTACATCGTCTAAGCTTAGCAAAGATGCTTCAGACAAGGATGTAGAGCAAACCCTTTATAAAAGCATTATAGGTTGTGTTCTCTACTTAACTGCTAGCCATCTCAACATTGCTTTTAGCGTTGGAGTTTGTACGTGATACCAAGCATCCCTCAAAGAGTCTCACTTATCCTCACTTAAATGTATCATCAAATACGCGAGTGGCACTATTTCCTATGGAATTTGGTATTCCTTTGATACCGATAATCGTTTGTCTGCCTATTCGGATATCGATTGGGTCGGGGATGTTGATGGTTGTAGGAGAACCTTTGGTGGGTACTTTTACTTTGGAAAAGATCTTGTCTCTTAGTTGAGCAAGAAGTAAGACTCCATATCTTTATCCATGGCGGAGGCTGATTATATTACTGTCGGGAGTTGTTGCAGGCAAATCTTATGGATGAAACAAATGCTGGAAGATTATGGGATTTTCCAAAGAACAATGACTATTTCATTTGATAATACGAGTGCAATTCATATATCCCGTATTCCTGTCCAACATTCTCACACAAAGCATATTAGGATACGTGAGCATTTTATTTGTGATCTTGTAGAGGAAAAGGCCGTGTCCTTTAGATTTGTGAACACCAAACGTCAATTAGCCAATATTTTCACAAAATCTTTAGATGCACTTAGATTCGAGATCTTAAAAATTCTTTGGGTATTTGTCCTGTTATTTGAGCGTAGGTACTTTATTTAGTGTATGGTGATTTTCATGTTCATATCATATAATAAGCACCCAAAAGTGTTATATTTATACCTTATTTAGACGCATTTACTTGATAGTTCTCGATAAAATCGGATATATGTTGGTATTTGTTTATCTTGTAAGTTAATAAGCATTTGTGGTGTCAAACAAGCTTAATTCGAGGAAATTGCTATAAATAAGTGGTCAAGTACATCAAATGTGGCAATGATGCAGTTAAAAGAGCGTAACCCAGTCCCCTACCTCTCCCCAAACCCAAACCTAAGCCTAAACTGAGTTCAGATAAGTCCCGAGCCTCGTGTGTGTTTAGTTTATACTTTTATATTTTTATTTGTGTCGTATATAATTTTTAGAATTTATTTTATATTTTAGTTTAAGTCGTGTATATTTTTGGGATTTATTTATGCGTACATTTGTACATATTAGAGTTCGTATTGTGCGTCGGCTATTTTATATTTTTTTATGTAAATATAATAGGCGTGAGTTTTATTTTAATTTGATTTTAATTATATTATTAGTTTTTATTATTAGTTTAGTTTTATTAATATTTTATTATATTTCATTTTTAATATATTAGGTTCATTAGTATTATTTTATTTTAAGTCTTTTATTTTAAGAATTTAAGTTTCTATGTTTAATAGATTTTATATTTTCTTTAGTTTTATTTTATTTTTAATTGATTTATATATAATAAGTTTTTAATAGGCAAGGATTTTAATTTTTATAGATTTTATTTTTTAGGTGAGCCTTTAGATAGTTTTTATTTTTATGGTCACAAAATAAACACACATACACATCACCTAACATACACCTCACACACACAGACACACACTAATACCATACACCTTCACACACCTTCACACATCTCCTAACTATTCACCATCTTTCAACACTTGAAACCCACACCTTCTCTCACCTCCCTCCATTAACAAAACCCAACAACCCTATTACCTCCAACATCCAGAAACCTATCCCGAGCCTACCTCCAACCCATTATCCATCCCAAAACCCAACCAAACGCTATCTCCGAATCGATTTAACCTCCACACTCGGGCAAAATCGTAAACCCGGAACACGCCCATGACTCGACGATCCTTAAACATACTCCCCATTTTGACCATAAAAATCGGGTGTAACCCAGCTCCAAATTTCCTACCCGGCCTTTGTTACATATTCTTCCTACCTGATACCTTCCACCCGTTGTAATTCCACACACGGCCTTGCTACACCTCCACTTTAAATACCCAACTCCAATAGCTCATAAACCTCTGTCCTTAACCAACACTCTGGCCTTCCCTTAGACCAGCTTCGACGTAGCCAGACCTCCACCGGACCAACCTTCATATCAACCATCAACCCATATTCAGACCTTGAACCTAAATTCAACCACCTGCTAACTTTCTTTTTCGACGACATTACCTCCAATCTCCCAAATCTAGACTTTCAGCTCCATAACCTCCTAACGACCAATAAACCTTGACCCATTTCAACAATTACCTAAACACGGGTTAACCCGAAACCATAGACCCATTTCCCATTTTAAACCCCCATTACATAACCCTATACTTACTTGCCAAAATACCAAAAATAAAAGTCACATGTGCATAGACTTCTGCCCCATTGTCCTAAAAAAAACAAGCCAAAACCAATTTCTAGTCTCCTTTCTTCACCAATCCGGCCAAACCCATTACCTACAAAACCCAAGCATCTCCCATTCTCCAAAAATAAATGTCACATGTTCTAAATGACTTTTACCCTTTTTCCTAAACTACCCTCATCCATTATACCTTACAATTTTATCCCTAGGTTCATGCCTCTTATAAAAGAAGACCCTCTCTTCATTTAAAAAAAAAAAAGCACAGAGTGGAGAGAAAGAATTTGTGGTAGGATAGTTTTAGTTTAGGAGCTCCATTTAGAGCCGATTTTTGGTTCTTTTTCTGTGTAATTTGGATGAATATTGTACAAAAATTTTAGTACTTCTTTTATCCATTTTTTTTATTGTAACTTGAGTGTGAGACAGACTATATTGAGATATAAATTGTGAGTTGAGTGATATCTTTGAGTGTTTTTAAGTTTAGATTTGTGGGTGGAATTATTGTTCAAATTTGGTAAGTTAATTTCAGACTTAAGGAGACTTGGTTTATTTATTTATTCTCATTCTACTATATTTATCATGCCTCTTATTATGTCATTATTACATTTAATATGTAATTATACCAAAATGAGAGGCTAAATATTCCATTCAATGGGTGAGATGAAACCCTTAACTCAATTATTTTTATGTTCAGTTTGTGTATTTAATATTCCGCTTTAAATATTAATATTGAATATTTGCAATTTATATTTACGCCTCGAGAGAGGGTGAATTGTTTTTGACATAAAATCGTAAATTTAGATTATAATATTTATTCATTAATTAAACTAGAGATAGGAATTTTTTTAATGATGTTGTAGTTTGAATTTCTCAACTCTTAAGCTCAATTTTGTTTATGATTTAAAATACTTTTAGTAATTTTTCTCTAACGGGTGATTTGTTAGGAAATTTTAAATCTAATTTTTATAGAGTTAGTGAAATTTAAATAATAATCTTTTAAAAGGACTACATATAACTACGCATTTGCAAACGAGAGTTGATTTGTGAATTTATATATATATATATATATATATCGGGGTATTTCAAATAGAAAAATTGATTTATGAGGATAACTAGGTTAAGTGGTGAATTTTAATCCCTTGAATTATCTCATAATTGTCCACTCCTCATATTTAGTTATTTTATCATTTTATTTATTTACTAGTGTAGTTTAATATTCGTACATTATTAGTTAAATAATTCACAATTATTTTACAAATCATACTTAGTCTTCATTTTGCTCTTGTCCACATTAAGGAGCGCGGATTGACCCCTTACTTGCCTTTATACATGTTTTAGTGTATATGTAGGTATAAAGAGGATTTTTTATGACGGTGTTTTAATCTACAATGACATATACCAAAAAGACAAGTTATCAAATGGCGTCGTTGCTGGCTTTTTAAGCGTTGGACTTTGTTCAAACTTTGGAGATTGACTTTTCATGAAGTGCCGTTGCCGACTTTTCGAGTAGAGGAGCATTTTGAAGACTTGTACATTTGTTCATTTGTATATATTCTTTATTTTTCATAGATTGTTTGTATTAGGATATTAAGGCTTTGTACATTTATTTTTGTGATTTTGAAAACCAATTATTTGTAATAATTAAATCAAACAAAAAGAAAAGATAAAAGGGAAATGAGACAAAATAGAGAGAGAGATCGTCATTCAAGTGGATTAGAAGCCTCTCTATTTTGGGTCCGTAGGACTCGCGGGGATGACTGAAGTTTGGTGAACTTCCCCTGGGTCGACTCAATTTGGTCTTCACCCTACGTGTGTAAAAGTCCTAGGAGGTACATATCTTTATCACTCGTGCATCTTCCATTAACGAGTCGATTTATTGTTTGACTATATGCTCTTATGTGACTTTATTTTTTGCATAGTCTTACTTTGAATGGTTTAATAAATTAATTAGACTTAAGACCTAAACCCGGCTATTGAAACGAGGAGGAATTTCATCACCCGACTCAATCACTTAATTCCACTTGCTTGTTAACCCGTGCCATTATATAATTAAAATTAACCAAGTTGAAAGCAAAGTAGGAGTGCACTTTTCGAAGGAGACGTATAAGATTCCGTGATTTTCTGGCCCCCAGATTAATTAAAAATTTGACTATCCAATCACTTAATTGAAGATAAAAATTGGCTATGTGATGGTTAGGATTTTCTTTTACTTGTATGCTTCTAATTCAAATCCTTTGGTAATTGGTTTTTTGTGCTCCGTCCTTGTGTGTTTCATATTAAGTCAACTTTTATTCCTTTTCAAAAAGTCAAAAATATTTTTTACAATTTTTCTTATTTTAAAAAAAACAAAAAAAAAATCTAAAAACATTTTTCATTCCTTTTCTTATATTTAAAAAAACAAAAATATTTTCCTTCTTTTTCAAAAAATTCAAAAACGCCAAAAGATTTTATTTATTTTTAAAACATTAAAAAAAGTCAAAAATATTTTGTTGAAACCTTTTTCTTCACTATCCATCCCGTCACGGCTGAACAACATCCTTTATGGGATGATTTTTGCCATTTTTTGTATTCACGGTACACCTATTGTTACCATGCCAATCACTTCACTTGTCCCATGAGTTCCCGTACCTTCCTTATCCATCCAAACCCAGCATGGAACATGTGTATCCATATGACACTGTTTCGGAACCAACTACGGCTTATTATCATGACACATCTAATGTTGAGTGTTATGAGTAACCAAATTATTCGTCGCGGATTGATCACCTTTCTAGGCAATAAGAATCCCAACACCATGTTGTGGATTCTCACACGTTCCAATAGTCATCCTGGCAACCTAGTGCACCCTATCCTGATCGGTCCCCTCACTACGCTACCCATGATTATCACGAAGGCTATCCTCACGTGTATGATGAACTCGATCCCACTTCACACACTTCATACGAGTATTCTCTATATAGTCCAAGTAATAGTGAGTTGTGTCCACCTCAACCATACACCGTTGCACCACCACTCATCACTTCACCACCATCATTCACATCCTCTATTGAATGACTCTTAAAAAAGTTCATCCTTGAGAAAGAGCTAGCCACTCAATATCAAAATCAAGTTCTCCAGTGGCTTGAAGAATGCTTTGATGAATTTGAGTGTGCGAGTGAGTCAGATTACTTCCCAAGTTAACCCATTGTTGCACCCATGTGTAACGATGATGAGTCATCTTGTGACACTGATTTTGAGTACTAACACCCCTATCACCCTAAGAATCTTGAAGTTGTGACCACCTCGTTGTCCGATCCCCAAGTTGATAATTGTGTTGACTTATCCATAGAATGTGATATTGATCTATGCCCTCACAATCAAAAGAACCTAAAATCAAGGTTCTTCCTTCCCTTGCATATCCAAAATAACCCACATTTAAGGTTACCCCACATGTTATATAAAAAAATACGCCTGAGTTTATACCTGTTGAACCCATTGAGTGTGTCCCTGAGATCTCCATTCCTTATAGGTTATCTCCGGCTACGAGTGCTCCCCAATGCATTGAGATTGAATCAAAGATGGTTTACACCACCCTTGCTATGGATCCTCTCCAGAGATGTTTGGCTCACTTTGAGTACGATATTAATGTTAATTCATATATCTCGGATCTTAATGCCTCGTTAGACCCTTTCATCATTACGGATGGTGACACATTGGTGGATAAGTTGATCTCACATCACTTGATACCACGTTCCCTCTTCAGGAGGGCCTTGAGGACTATTACGACCCTAAATATGAGTGTGTATCTCCTACTGTCGAGTTAGATCATCTTCCTCTACCCATTGTCCCTCCCGAACCACCCATCGTCCCACCCGACACACCACCATGTTTGGACCTTGTTCCCTTACCATTCTCATCTACCTATTTAGGTCCTTATTTAAAGCCTCCACCCACCCATTAACTCCATGATCCATCTCGTCAGTTCTTCATCCACCCCACTATCCATGAGAGTATTTGTGGTGCTACTCTCCACTTACGTAACATAGAGCTTGTGCATCCTTACGCACCCATCCCTTATGGTGATTATTATGATCATCAACTCGTTGATGTGTCACAACATGACCATTTTTATCGCCCATTTATATAAAGGTCTCATAATACCAATGAGCCTCGTCACATCCACATTTATACACTTTTTCTCCTTCCTCGACAAATTGAGCATCATGCTTATAGGCACCTTGTTTCCCTCACCTTTAAGCTCAATAAGTCCTGTGATCGGGGCCTCTTTACTATTCTCCTTTCTAAACTTTCATATCCCTTCCTTCCCACCTACCCGTGGTCCACCGATGTTTTGCATCACGTGAAACACTTTTCCATACAAGTGCATTAACTCGAGTAGCCTATGTCTAGACAAAACTAATTTTTCAATCATGTTTGAGGGTGATGACCGTCACTCACACCTTCTGCCACCCTGTGTTATTATATAGTTCATATCTTTAGAGGTGAGTATGCTTACATCTAGATAAATACTTTGAACATAGCGCTATCGGGAGGCATCCCATTGTTTCCTATTTGTAAGTACAAGTGTTATCCTGTTTTAGGGTGGTTCTTCTCACCACCCAATGCTTTACACTATTTGTAAACTTGTACACATTTTTTATCTCATCACTTGTTTCGGCTTCATATTGGATACGTGAAATGCAACTTCATTATCGGTCAATTTTGGTATTTGCTTTCATTCCCTGTGCTTTAAAAAATTTAAATATGTTTTTAACATCGAGGACGATGTTCTTCTTTGTTTAGGGGTGGCTTATTTCTCAAAAAATATACTTATTTTGAAAAAAATTGTCATAAACAAGTTACATTTTTCACTTTTTACATGTTTTTCTTATCTCTGACATGATTTATCTATAATCCATCATTAAAAGTCTAGAATAATCTATGTTAAGACTAAAGTCGATTTTCAAAATTACAAGCTTAAGTAATCCTTTATAAGTCATATTTCACTATGAATTCCTAGACTCAAAACTTCTGACGCACTTAACACCTCAGTACAGTCTAAAGTTTAAGAGTGAAAATATTTTTCATGAAAACCTTAAAAATTATTTATGAAAACTTAAAACCGGGGAGATTTATTTTCATCATTTTTGAGAATTTTTATGCAATCTCTGGGTCAGAAGTTAACTTAACTTCATTTGGATATCTTACTTTATGTCGTTGCATGATCTCATTTTTCTTCAAATTTTGACATAATTACTGAGGATGACATCACTTTCGAGTTATAAGAAACATGTGACTTCTAGTTTGTCCCAAACACTAATCATTTACCCCATTTTACATTTCGTACCATCCAGATATCATTATTCCATTATCACCCTTGGTTTTTCAGAAAAGTGTGTTTGAAATTATATATGTAAAATGTATGCATTCGTGCTCTAAAAGATGAATCATATCACATAAAAAAACATCATAAATAAAAAAAGAAAAAGAAAAAAAGAAAAAGAAAGTGATATATAGAAAAAGAGAAAACATGCGATCAAGATTTTGTAAAATGGAGACAGTAATTGTTCAAGTTGTCCACTCTTTTCAAAACCCAAAAAATCATCATATCATTTATCTTACCCATCTCATTTCCCCTCATCCCTTACATTAAATTCCATTCTTACCTTTGGTGAAGTGTTCGGGAAAATGAAACGTCTCCATGGTGAATAACTCGACATTCTCGATATAGTGATTTGCATTCCTTCCTTGAGATCAAATTCATTCTTGTATCCATTTTTTATTATATGCGTGTGAGGCATTTGAACTTGTTTAAATTTACTCATATCCTCACACACAAGAGATATACATTTATCCAAATACGAGATATCATTTTAAAGAGATATATCCGGTAAGATTTGGAAGTCGAAGTATTAATTTTAAATGGTGATCTATAAATTATTCTTATGATACTTAAAACTGTTTTAAGTGATTTACACTATGCACGTTGAGTTATATAAATGATTTGTCTTGGATATTAAATGAGTTTACTTTAATATACTTCATAGTTCATTTCTCGTATACCTTAAATGATGGATTGTATGATATTTCTCTGTCTAAAGATAAGATTAACTTCATTTTTCAAATAAATAATTCTGTGGGTATATTCACTGCAAACCCTCACGATACACACTCATCCTCTAGGAAAAACTAAAGGTTTAACGGCTTGTTGCACATGCTAAGTGCAATCACTTGTACCCACAAAAGAGGCACACTTTTGGTTTCTTATCTCCTTTTCTTTCTTTCTTTCTATTTTTGCTCGAGGACTAGAAATGTTATATTTGGGGTGATGTGATAAGCACCCAAACGTGTTATATTTATACCTCAAATAGACGCATTTTACTTGCTAGTTCCCGGTAAGATCAGACATATGATGGTATTTATTTGTTTTGTAGGTCAATAAGTATTTATGGTGTCAAATAAGATTAATTCGAGGCAATTGTTATAAATAAGTGGTTAATTACATAAAACGTGATAGTGATGCAATTAAAAATGCCTAACCAAGTCCCCTACATGTCCCCAAACTCGAACCTAAGGCCTAAACCGAGTCCAAATCAATCATGAGCCTCGTTTGTGTTTAGTTTGTGCTTTTTAGATTTTTTTTAGATTTTTATTTTTGTCGTATATAATTTTTAGAATTTATTTTATATTTTATTATGAGTCATGTATAGTTTTAGGATTTATTTGTGCGTATAGTTGTAAATATTAGAGTTCGTATTGTGCGTCAGCTATTTTTATATTTTTTATGTAAATATAATAAGTGTGAGTTTTATTTTTATTCGATTTTTATTTTATATTTAGTTTTTATTATTCGTTTAGTTTTATTAATATTTTATTATATTTTATTTTTAATAGATTAGGTTTATTAATATTATTTTATTTTATGTCTTTTTTTTTAATAATTTAATTTTATAAGTTTAATAAATTTTATATTTTCTTTAGCTTTATTTTATTTTTAATAGATTTATAAATATTAATTTTTTAATAGGTTAGGATTTTAATCTTTATTGATTTTATTTTTTGGGTGAGCCTTTAAATAGTTTTTATTTTTAAGGTTACAAACTAAACACACACACATTACCTAATATACACCTTACACACACAAATACATCTCCTAACTATTCACCATCTTTCAACACCTACCTCTAACGTCCATCACTTATCCCGAGCCTACCTCCAACCCATTATCCATCCCACAACCCATACCAAACGCTATCTCTGACCCGATTTAACCTCCACACCCAGGCAAAATCGTAAACCCGGAACACCCCCATGACCCATAGATCCTCAAACGTACTCCTTAATATGACCGTAAAAACTGGGCGTAACCCATCTCTAAATTTCCTACCCGTACTTTAATCCATATTCTTCCTACCTGGTACCTTCCACCTGTATTAATCTCACACCCGGCCTTCCTACAAACCTCCACATTAACGTGACACCCCGCCTAATTAACCCCGGGTGATCAGTCCTAAATTAAGTTAGAACAGGTTTCTCAGTTGGATCATTCTTAGCATCACTGTCGCCTTTTTAATTACTAACCACCTAAGTGAGAAAATTAGACTGGTGCCAAGTTTTATCTTTCATTAACTTAAAATGAAACTCATGCGAAAAATAAAATAACATAATAATCGCAATTAACTAAAACAACCATGCACAATTTATTAACTGTCCGAATAAACCATCGGCCCAAACTCCAACAAATATAAAATAAAGACAAGTAATCAATCTCAACAAGTCTGACAAAAACTAAATGAACTATAAGAGACACGCTCGAAATAACTAATAGAATTCTCTATACTAGAATGAAAGAGTGAGGCGTCTATCAAAACTCCCGCAACATCCACATATGCTGCAGCAACGGATTCCTGAAATAGAGTCAAGGCTGGCGTCCCTGTGGCTGGACACCTAAAAGGTTTTTTAAATTTTTTTATATCAAGGGTTAGTACCCAAAAACATTTGAAAAACATTTAGCAAATGATTAACTTGCAGTAATAAGTAAATATGCATGCTCTCCACATTTTAGTTAGTGTCGCACTCCCTTGAGAAAATCCTCACCCCTCCCCTATTGTGCACTACTAACGCCTTAAATAAAATTCACCTAGTTCTTGATCTTATGACTAGATAAATTATATACCCCTTGCGAACACCCTACTCTAACCGAGTATGCCTTAATTATGATTTTTAAGTTTTTAATGATATCAACTTAATTAAATCATTTCCCTTTTTAAATTCATATAACTTTCACATCTGTTATACATATAATACAACTCATACTTTGTATTAATTAGCCCGTATATAATTATTTACCTAATTATATACTTAATCATATTACAGTATTCACAAACATACTGAAATAACATCGAATAATAGTATTTCCCCCGAGTAGTGTCTCACCGGGTATAAATTTTTTTAAGTGCTATCCCACTAGGTGTAATCACGTAACCTAGTTACCCCAAGTCAGAATCGATCACTAACTTGGTTAATACATATATATTAGAGGCGGTCATATTCCTTCCTTGAAAGTGAGATTCCCCTCACCCATATAACGGACGCTATGATCTGGGAATATACTCGCCCTAATCCTCAAGCTAGGGGATTCATCCACTACGCACAACCTCCCCCTATAGCACTAGAGTATATAATAATAATATCTATCACTGATATTAATTCACACACCATATATATACTATCACACACCGTATATATATAAATATAAAATATCCCGGCTATACCGTGTACTAAGTTCGTGACACAAGCCATTCCATTTTATTATGAGTTTATGGCCCAACTCGAATTATTTATTAATTTGCACATTAATGTTCTTTGGTATCGCCCCAACCAATATTCGGTCTTACTCTCGTGGCCCGAATTAAAACAATTCCCGAGTCTATATTCTCGACTCTAAATTATTTAGCCTTCACCTAAATAAAATTTTCTTCTCGGTATCGCCCCACCAATATCCCTCGACTTGTCCATTCAGTCGGTATTTAAAAATTTGAATCTAATTCCCAAAATTTTTAACTCTAGTATGTCACACCTAATTTCCCCCACATCCCGATTAATTTTAATCATGATGTGTCACACCAAATCGTCCTCAAATCCTGATTAATTTTTATTCACAATTAATTAGATTTAAATCCATTTATTAATTACTCAACAATTCAGGCATGGAAGGATGTTTATTTAATTTCCATATATATAAAAGAAAACTGGGCGAATTGTCAAAATTTTCGAGCCATCGATCGATCGATGGTCCCCCTTCGATCGATCGATCAATCCGGTCCTCGTCTTCCCCGAGTTGGCTATTTCAGCCATGGACGCCCACCTCCAAACCCTAGCTTCTTTTACACCAAAAACTAATCTTTCCCATCGGCAATAGATATCAAAACACTTATAAGGAACCTTCCTAAATTCCAGAAACATCAATTAATTTCTCTCCTCTACTATTTTCACGAATTTGGGGTTAAAATCCAATTCAATCTTTAACCCATTTAAAAATCAATTCCATATCACCAATTTGTTTTTAATTCCTCCAGTTTACAAAACTTACCAGATTACAACCATACAACTCAGATTAAATATGAATTTCTACTCAATTTAGAAATCAGGTTCATAATTTACAAAAACCCATGTTTATACCCCTTTAACTCCCAAAACAAATTTCTTTGATTATCCACATCACATGAATATGAATTGAAATACACTTTAAATGCTACAGCAAGTTAACCACTTGCCTTAGGGTTCGTAGAGTCTGAATTTGGAATTGTGAGTGCCCAAGGTTGAAGATGGCTCTTTTTTGCTCTCCTGCGATCCCCAAATTTGCCTTTGGCTGCTGTTAGGGATTCCTAACCCTCTAAGTCTTCTTTAAAATCAATTCAGTCGTTCCCTTGTTTCTTTTAATTGTTTAATTATCCCTAATCTCATTTTTGTTTAATGGGCCAAGCCCAAGTGGCCCAAATGCCCCCGTGTGGGTCCGGCTATGTCTAAAAACGTCTCATGACCCGTTTACTACCCCCGGGTACACTATTCTGACTATTTGGACCATCTGGACTCAAATGTACGCTCAGAATTGGCATTCGAATTAATTTATAAAAATACTTTTTTCACACCCAAATTAGTCTATACCGACTCCCGGCTGAAATAAGTATATATCCCGTCATTAATACCCGAAATGACGTAAATACATTATTACTATTCACTTAGTAAATAAGTTTCCCCAAATATTAACCATTCACTTCCCGATTAATATTTAAATATAAATTTTCATAATTAATTCAATTAAAATTACGTCACGAAAGTAATTTTGAACTCCCGAATTAATTAAATATTTTATGCATGAAAATACGGGGTGTTACATACTCCCCCCTTATAAAGGAATTTCGTCCCCGAAATTTGGTCGTACTTGTGGTGAAAAGCTCTCGATATTGTTCCCGCATATCCTCCTCCCGCTCCCAGGTAGACTCGCCAACGTTGTGATGACCCCACTATACTCTAACTAGTGGAATAACCTTGGATCGTAACTTCCGCTAACTACGGTCCAGAATAGCCACCGGTCTCTCCTCATATGAGATGTCTGGCTGTAAATCAATTTCCTCGAGTGGAATGTGCCAGAAGGCCCTCTCGCTCCTGCTATAATTCTTCAGCAATGCCACATGGAACACGTCATGTATCCGCTGAAGATGCTCTGACAATCCCAGCCTGTAAGCTACTGGTCCCACCCTCTCGATAATAGGGAAAGGTCCCATGTACCTCGGTGCTAACTTACCCTTCTTGTCGAACCTCATCACCCCTTTCATAGGAGATACCCGTACCAACACCTGGTCCCCAACCTCTAACTCCATATGTCTCCGTAAAGCATCAACATAACTCTTCTACCTATCCTGAGCTATCTGAATCCTCCCACGGATCAACTCTATCTTGGCAGACGTCTCCTGAACAATCTTCGACCTCAATAGTTTGTTGTACCCCACCTCTAACCAACAAGCGGGTGAGCGACAAGGTCTCCCGTAAAGTGCCTCGAATGGTGCCATGCCGATCGTGAATTGGTAAGAGTTGTTATACGCAAATTCTACCAGAGGGATATATTTCTCCCAACCTCCTCCAAAGTCTAATATGAACATTTTAAGCATATCTTCTAGTATCTGATTGACTCTCTCAGTCTGTCCGTTAGTCTGTGGGTGATAGGATATACTCAAACGTAACTCTATGCCCATGGCCTCCTAAAAACTCTGCCAAAAATGGGCCACAAAGATCTTGTCTCTATCAGACACAATATTTACCGGTACCCCGTGCAGCTTAACAATCTCCGCTATGAATAGCTACGCATAACGCATCATCTCAAAGTCTGTGCAAACTGGCAAGAAGTGGGCCACTTTGGTCAACCGATCCACAATGACCCATATGGAATCATGACCCCTCTGCGATGAAGGTAACCCTGTAATTAAGTCCATGGAGATGCTCTCCAACTTCCACATGGGAATCTCCAGCGGCTGTAGCATCCCTGATGGTCTCTGATGGTTAACTTTCACAAGCTGACACGTGACACATTTCAAAACAAACTCTGTTATGTCCCGTTTCATTCCTTTCCACCAATACTATCTCCTCATATCCTGGTACATCTTATCCCCACCAGGATGTACTGCGAATCTTGACCCATGGGACTTTGTCATAATAGCCTGCCTCAACTCCTCATCCTCTGGCAAAATTAACCTCCCATTTAGGCATAAGCCTCCTTCCGAGCTGAATGAGTAACCCTCTACTCCCTCCGCTAGCAATTGGCTCACCCTATCCCGGTAGGTCTGATCCTCTGCCTGAGCCCTCACAACCTGTATAATGATCTCGGGTGTGATGGATAATGCTGACATGCAAGTCCTGGCTATATCATCCTCATATCTAAGCTCTTTACACTTCGCTTTCTAGACTTCTGATATTTCCCCAGTCGGTCTTCGGCTCAATGCATCTGCTACCACATTAGCCTTACCAGGATGATACTGAATATCAAATTGGTAGTCCTTCACGAATTCCAGCCATCGCCTCTGCCTCATATTCAGATCCTTCTGTGTGAAGAGATACTGAAGTGATTTGTGATCCGTGAATAATGTGAACTGATCTCCTAGAAGATAATGTCTCCATATCCTCAAAGAAAAAATAACCGCTCCTAGCTCCACGTCATGAGTGGGGTAATTCCTCTCGTGGAGATTTAGCTTCCTGGATGCATAAGCTATAGCCCTTTCCTCCTGCTGAATCACACCCCCAAGTCCTTGTAAGGATGCGTTAGTGTAAACCCGATACTCTAATCCTCCCCTCGGCAAGGCAAGTACGGGTGCAGATGCCAACTTGTCCTTTAGCTCGTCGAAAGATAATTGAAAATGATCACTCCAAGTGAAAGGTACCCCTTTTCGATGCAGATTCGTTAAAGGTCCCACAATCTTTAAGAATCCTCTGATGAACCGCCTGTAATAACCGACCAATCCCAGAAAACTGCGCACCTCAATCTGTGTCGTGGGCTTCCCCCACTCCCTCACCACCGATACCTTACTCGGATCCACCGTAATACCCCGGTATGACACCATGTGGCCAAGAAAATGTACCTCCCGTAGCCAAAATCCACAGTTCTTGAATTTGGCATAGAGCTGATGATCCCGCAATATCTGTAAAACCATACGCAAATGCTCTGCATGCTCCTCCTCGGTGCGTGAGTAGATCAGGATGTCATCAATGAACACGATGATACACTAATTGAGAAACTCCCTGAAAACCCTATTCATAAGGTCCATGAACATTGCTGGTTCATTGGTGAGTCCAAATGGCATCACCCTGAACTCCTAAGATCCATATCGCGACAGGAAAGCGGTCTTAGGATCCTCCTCTCGGATAGGTAGTTGCTGATACCCTGACCTCAAGTCGACCTTAGAGAAATAATATGCCCCTCTCAACTGGTCAAATAGATCATCAATCCTAGGTAACGGATACTTATTTCGTATCGTCGCCTTGTTCAACTCCCTATAGTCCACACATAACCGTAGTGAACCATATCGCTTCTTCACAAACAACATCGGTGCACCCCACAGTGATGTACTCCGCCGAATGAAAGCTTGACCCAGAAGCTGTTGAATCTTCTCTCTCAACTCACGCATCTCCGAAGGGGCCATACGGTATGGGGCCTGAGCAATCGGCCTCGTCCCAGGTCCTAAATTGATTACAAATTTGATTTCCCTACTAGGTGGCAACCCTGGTATCTCCTGGAACACATCCTCAAAGTCCCTCACTACCGGGATTGAGTCCAATGGAATCGCCACCTCTTGTTAGGTTTCCTCTTCGATGTAATACAGGTGTGTGCGTGACCCTCCCTCAGGTAACGACATTGCTATCAAGAATATCTCCTGTCCTGGAATGGAGAATACGATTGTCCTCTCGTAATAATCCACAGTCGCCTGATAACCTGCCAACCAATCCATACCCAGGATGACATCGTACCCCTTCATATCTAACACTAAGAGGTTCGCTGCTAAACTATGTCTCCCAATCAAAATGTCCACTCCACGACAAATCGAGTGAATCGAAGCCCCGTTTCCTACTGGTGACTCAACACACATACAAAGACTACCCACGGTCTCTAGTAACCCGGCCTGTTTAGCAAAATTATATTTAATGAATGAATGCGATGCTGCCGTATCAAAAAGAATACTACCCTCATAACTATGAATGATAAAAATACCCTCAACTGCTGGCGGTGCTTGCTGCGCTGGAGGATTGGGGACATCTCGGACGTTATACACAACGCCTCCACGATCTTTCGAAGATGTGTTAGTGACCGAGCATCGTTTATGAATTTTTCACCGACACTTTAATGGAGATATATGACTTGTGGTTTTGATTTCTCATACAAATTATATTTTGGGATGTTTATATTTTAAATCGAGGCTTTTTAATAACGATTTTTTTTTATATTTTTAATCACATTCGAATGAGATTATGATCTCGCTAGAACGAAAGATGATTTTTGTTAAAATGACCATCGAATGACCATTGAACGAGAATCCTTTATTTAACAGGTCCATTTTCGTTGGAATGTCGTTAGAAGTTTGTTTTAACGAAAATGAGTTGTTGTTCGAATAAGAATTAATCTTGTTAGAACGAAAATGGTACTTTTGTTCAAACAAGATGTCATTTTCAATCGAATGAGATAGTCGACTCAAAATTCATGTTTTTTTCCATAAAAACCTATTTTGTCAAGTTTTTCTTAAGATTGGCGAAAACAAATTCCTTATATATGAACCAAAAGTTCTCATATTTGGGTTTTAGAAAAATATTTTTGTTTTCCAAATCATTCATCCCATATATGATTTGTTGAGTTTGTTCAAATCCAAGTTTTCATACACTTGCATCAAACGCTTATAGAGTTTACTCTAATGTTGATTTGTGGAGCCAAGGCTTTACGACTGAAGAAGAAAGGATCGTGCATCCGGAGCTTGATCGGTGGATACAGAGGGAACATCGCTTCCAGTGAATGGTACTGGACTGTGCCTTAGTTTTTGAATAATTAAAGGTTATGGATTATTCTTAGTGGGTTTCTAATTAGTCAGTAAGTCGTTGAGTTTGTCAATTTTTCAAAAAGTGCTGAAATCTAGATTTTTCCCGAAAGGAATTTTTTCTCAACCTTTTTTATGTGTTTGTTTGGTTTAATTATTTGTGTGGTTTGGAACAATTAATTTGGACATTATACTGTATGCACACCTAACTAATAATCAAGATAAAATTTGGTTAAAATTTGAATTTGTGTGTACATAACCTAATATATGGACTCTCCATATGAACCATGCGCTTTCTGAGTATATGATGACATCAACACACCCAACTTGAAATGTGGAGCCAACGATGTACTACAAGTTTAGACTTGTCATTGATGCCAAATCTCTGAAGTAATTTATTCAAATACTGAGTCTGTGTTAAATTGACTATGCCATTTATTCTATCTCTCTTGATCTCCATCCCAAGAATTTCTATTCTTCTCAAAGATCATTTATCTCAAAGTATGAACTTAACTGAGTCTTCAGCCTGTCAATACCTTATTCTTAGATACAATTAGCATATCATCCACATATAAGAGAAAATAGATAAAATTACCATCTTTGAGATGACAAAAGTAGATTTAATGATTAATCTAACTTCGTGTGTACTTGTGATCCATCATAAAATCGTCAAAATGCTTGTACCGCTATCACGGTGACTGTTTTAAACCATACAACGACCTGCATAACTTGTAAGCCCAGTACTCACGTCCAGGAGTTGCAAAAGCATCTCGTTAAGATATCTAAATTTTCTTTTGTAAAATCACCATGGAGGAATGCAGTTTTCACATCAAGTTGAGCTACCTCGAGATCAAACGGTGCTACCAAAGACAATAATATCATAATGGAAGAATGCTTAACAACAAGTGAGAAAACCTCATTCTAGTCAATTCCTTCCTTTTGAGTGTTACCTTTCGCCATCATCCTGGCATATATCTGAAGTTTTCTTTGAGAGTAACACTTTATTTTTTTTAGCATAGATCCATTTGCAATCGATAACTTTCATAACCTTTGGAAGTTGAACTAACTTCCAAGTTAGATTCTTGTGAAGTGATGTCATTTCTTCATCCCTCGCCCTCTTCCACTTGACACTATTTGTATTCTGTATAGCTTTTATATAGGTGCACGTGACATCATCATTAGTCACTGTAAGTGCATAGGTCACCATATATGTATACTGAGAAGGTTTTTGAGTATTCCTTTTTGGTCTGCTAGTGGCAATAGCATTTCACTACTAGTTGATCACCCATGCTGGTGCTGGAACTTTTACCTCAACTGAGATTTTGTCCTGATAATAGATTTCACATCAGGATAATTGACTATATGAATAATCCTTATTAGATTATCAAAATCCCCATGCTATAAAGAACTCATATTCACATTTTCTCTCTCCAAAATTGTCGGTTTCAACATTACAGACTTGTCAAAAGTAACATCACAGCTCATAATAGCTTTTTTTTTATTTGAAGAACCAAAGTCTATACCCTTATACACCAACACTAAAGTCCAAGAATACATCTTTCTTAGATCTAGTATCTAACTTTAATTCTATCACATGATAATAAGCAGGATACCCAAAAACATGTAACCAATCACAACCTATAGTTGGTTTACCTAACCTTACCTCCATAAGAGTCTTTCCACCAATTGTAACTGTAGTAAGTCTGTTTACGAGGTGAAAAACATAATTTACTTCACCCCAGAATGCTTTTCCCAATCCAGTATGGGACAACATACACTGAACTTTCTTTACCAAGGTATAATTCATACGTTTTGTAACCCCAAAATGTTATGGCATTCTTCGTATGGTGAAATGTCTGATGATTTCCCCATCCTAACAGAATTTGATGAATGGGTCTGAAGTGTACTCTCCATCATTATCTATTTGGAGTTTCTTGATCTTTCGACCTGTCTGAGTTCCTATCATCTTTTTTCCAGTTAAGGAAAATCTCTAGAATTTCATCTTTTGATGCATGGTGTATACCCAGATTCGTCTGGAGTAATCATCAATAAAAGTCATGAATGAGCATTTACCTCTTAAAGTTACATTTTTAGTAGGTCCCCATACATCTAAATGAATGTAGTTAGGAATTCCTTCGGTGCGATGAATAGTAGTACCAAACTTGATTGGGGTCTTCTTACCCAAGTCATAGCGTTCACATAAATCAATTTTCCCCGTCTTAACTCCTTTTAACACACCTTCCTTTATCAAACCTTACAAAGATTTTTCGTCAGGATGCCTTAAGAGCATGTGCTATAGTTTAAATTCCGCTGAATCATCTGAGATTTTTGTGATTGCTGCTCTCCCAGTGACTGTGCTCCCATCTAGGAAAAATATAAATTCCTTATTTGGGTACCTTTCATGGTTATAAGTTCTCCTCGAACCTCATTTAGGACTCCACCTTTGATGATAACCGAATAACCTTAGCATCAAATGTTCCCAGTAAGATGATATTCTTCTTCAAGTCTGGAATACATTGAACATCTATTAGTAATCTGATTGATACATCATACAACTTCAATCGGATCGAGCCCATCCCTTTTATTTTACATACATTATCATTTCCCATCAAAACAAATCCTTCGTCAAGCTATTGGAAGCTTGAAAACCAGTCCCTGTTGGGACACATGTGATATGAACATCCTGAATTAAAAATCCACTCCTTATAATGGCGTGTTGATGATGAAGTGGTCAGATATGACTCTATCTTATTTTCTTTATTTTGTGCAACATTCACATTTGGTTCCTTTTTCTTAAACCCTGTTCGGACAATCTTTCTTAGTGTGACCCTTTTGATGATAATAGGCACATTCGTCTTTTGCAAGTTTTCATCTATAAGATGCTTTTCCCTTTGACTTTGAGCGAAATTTTTCTCCCCGTCCTTTATTGGATGTCTTCCCTCTTACTATTAGAGCTTCTGATGATGAAGGATCTCTATACCTGTCGATCCTTCTTTCGTACATCATTGTTCATAAAAGTATTGGAAACGTCATTAAATTTTATCTCATCTTATTCATATAGTAAGGTAGTAATTAAGTGATCATATAAATCAGATAATGAATTTAGCAGTAATAGTACCTTATCCTCATCAACAATTTCAACCTCTAATTTATGAAAATCAGCTAGAATTTTATTGAAACTATATAAATGAGTATTCATTGACGTACCCTATTTAAATTGGAAGAGAAAAGGTTTATTCTTGAGATAAATATTGTTTTCTATACTTTTTGTCATGTACTTGTCCTTTAGCTTGTTTCAAAGACTTGTTGCAATAGTCTCCTTCATGGCAAAATACTTCAGGTCCTTGTCTAAGCACAATCAAATTTCACCGCAAGCTTGGTGCTTTATAAAATTCCAGTATTCCTCTTAAATATCCTTAGGATTGGAATCCAAGGAAATATGTAACCAATCTCGGAATAACAGATCCAAAACTTCTCACTACCACATGCCAAAGTTATTTGTACCTTCAAATTTTTTGACATCAAACATTGCATTTGACATAGAACTTCTTTTCTAAGATCTACAAATGGATGCCGGAGTTTGTACTTCAATTGAATTGGAAGAAGTTTTACCTTCCATTGTTCCTTAGACTCCACCCAAAACAGAATTGATGCCTGAAAGTGCCTGAAAACATTGTTATATGGCTCTCATCAGTCTATACAATAACTTAAGAGCGAAATCAGCAGAAACGGAGGGACTATTGCGTTCGAAATGGTTGAAATCGCTAGAAAAAGGTTCGACTCGATCGAAAATGGGTCCGAAATGGGTTGAGTTGGCCAAAAAATAGATTTTTGGGCTGAGTGTTGACTCAGGGATAATATTTCGTTAAAGTTAACAGAATATTCTACGGCCATTTTATGACATCAGCAGCTTGGTCAATGGCTCAATCAAACGAATTGATGGCTCGTTCAACGGCTCGATCAAATGGCTTGGTGGCTTAGTCAATGACTCAATCAAACAACTTGGTGTCTCGATCAATGGCTTGACAGCTCTGCTAATCTTCAACCTCGGGGAAAAAAAGAAATATAAAGACAATTTTTTTTCTTTTCTTCAAGTGATAAATTTGGGAGCGTATGGCCTCAGGCTTGTTTTGTTGGATTCGTATCGACGATACGCTCCTCTTGGTATGTTCAATTTTTAGATTTGAAGATTTTAAGTTTTGGGTAAAAATTGAACAAATCTCCAACAATGGTTTTGTGTGGCTCTGATATCAATTGTTGTGTTTTGTAACAATTCAGAAATCAAATCCAAACTCAATCACAGGCAATAACAAGATATTTGTGTAATTCGACAATCTGCCCACATCCACGCGAATAGCATAATTGTATTATTAGAAGAGGAAAATTACGAAATACTCTTGTTCACAGAATTTTGTCTGAAACAAAAAACTCTCTGTAGCTTTTCTTCCTTTCTTATTTTCAAGTGTGTTATGCTCTAAATACATATGGCGTTATTTATAGAAAAGTAAGAAAAACAACGGCCACATAAATAACTTTGTTGTTTTTCACATAGGGAAAATCTTGTGGAGCAAAATGCTCCATCAAATAGGTGGAGTCTTATCACAAGGTGGAGTCTTGTCATAAATTAAATACTACCATTTGCTGAAATCGTGTCATAAACCAACAACACCAACCCATATCAAATATGAGGCTTATTCGAGTTGTCCCGACTTATGGGAGTGATCAGTGTTCTAAAAAACGCGCCTAGGCGGCGCCTAGGCGCGAGGCTTTTTAGATATGCCAAGTTTTGGCCCTAGGCGTGGTCAACGATGGTCAACGTTTTTTGGGGCAAGGCGTGAAAAAAACGTGCATTTTTTGGGGGTAAGGGGTGAAAAAACGCGAGTTTTTTAGAAGTAAGGCGTGAAAAGATGAATTTTTTTTGTTTTTGTTTTGTATTTAAAAAAAATAGTATTTTAATTTACAAATATTTAGACATATTTTTAAGGTATGTACCAATTTAATATTTTAAGTAGCATTGTCATAGTAAAAAACTATTAAAATATATTAAAAAAATGCCTAAACGCCTTTTTAGAACCTTGGGAGTGATCATAGATAATCATTTCAAATGTGAAATGTATTTGGCTCACATATTTAACTTTTTTCGTAATATAAAAACAAGCTTTATTCATTAGTTGAGATCAAATTATTAAACTTTTTGCATGAAGTTTTTTTACTAGCTCCTAGTCGGCCACGTCCCACTGACATTATCCCACAAAATTATTTTATATGTCCTATTTTAGAATACTGAAGTTTCCTAATTGTCTTAATTTTTTTAAATATCTCCTAGTAGATGTTCTAACGTAAGAATGGAACATTTTTTTCGTTTTCATAGAATATGGAACATTTGATTTGCGTCGTTTCGCATTTAATTGAAGTGGAAAAGATACAACGGATCAGGGTCCATGTTATCCGGACAGTTTCGTCAATTACAAAAGTCGGACCGACTACGTTAGGTATATCCGTTTATGGATAAGCTTCATCTGCTTTTTCCAAATTGATTTTCTTTTCTTCTCTTGTTGCTAAATCCAAAAGCAATATAAATTTCATTCACCCAACCAAATCCAAGTCTTAAAATTTCGTCGTTCTTCATTCCTCATTTCCACGCGTTTCTTCTCCTCACCTCACAAACTTCCATCTATAAATACTAATCATCTCTCTCCCTAAAACTCATTCCTCTCTCTCTCTCTCTACTAGTAAAATCATTTACAAATCTTTTTATCTTTCTTAGCAAGGGAAGATGGTCGATATGGGTTGGAAGGGGAAAATGGTGTCATCCGATATACAAAGCAAATCTCCAAGACTCTCAAACAGACTCAACGTCTCAATACCATCAACGGTTCGTATCACGGAAGTGTCTCCAGCATGTGACACCGCGTGTTCCGAGTACGAAAACTACCTTCGTCTCCCGGAGCTAAATAAACTGTGGACCACCAAACAGTTTCCCAACTGGAAAAACGAGTCCGTTCTCAAACCAGCGTTACAAGCTTTAGAGATAACATTTCGTTTCATCTCCACCGTATTAACCGATCCAAGACCATACACAAATCAAACAGAGTGGAAACGGAGGCTTGAGTCACTCACCACAACCCAGATTGAACTCATAGCCCTTTTATGCGAAGATGAAGCAGTGGGAACAGCACCCATCACTGATTTAAGCTCATCTGGTGGGGTGTTAGCTCGTGATGGAAGCTCTGCCGAGGTTTGGAGTCTCCATGGAGATACAACGATTGTAAGCCGAACAAGCGAGACTAGCCTCCTACCACGGCTGGCCACGTGGAAGAAATCTGAGGATATTGCACAGAAGATTATGTACGCAATCGAGTACCAGATGATGCGGTGTCCGTACACGCTAGGCTTAGGGGAGCCCAATCTAGGTGGCAAGCCGAGTCTCGACTATGATCTTGTGTGCAAGCCGTACGAGGTTCATTCTTTGAAGAAAAGCCCATCGGAGCAGTTAAATGTGGACAACTATGAGAATCGAATGCTTTACACAACCCACCACATATTAGAGTCTTGGATTTACGTGTCTCAACAGCTTATCAAAAGAATCGGAGATGAAATTGAGTGTAAAGACTTTGAAAAGGCTTCGAGTAATTGTTGGCTGTTGGAGAAAACATGGAAGCTTTTAAATGAAATAGAGGACCTTCATTTATTGATGGACCCCAATGATTTCTTACGCTTGAAGAATCAGCTATCTATCAGCGCATCTTTCGAGTCAGAAGCGTTTTGTTTCCGATCTAGACGACTCGTTGAGATAACAAAACTATCCAAAGATCTGAAGCACAAGGTGCCTAGTATATTGGACGTTGAGGTGGACCCCACGGGAGGGCCAAGAATACAAGAAGCTGCCATGAAGCTGTACAGGAAAAGGGACGGTGTTGAGAGGATTCACCTGCTTCAGGCTTTACAAGCCATGGAGTCGGCATTAAAGAGGTTTTACTACTCGTATAAACAGTTGCTGGTCATTGTTATGGGGAGTTTGGCAGCTAAAAATAATTCATTTGTGAGCGTTGACTCTAGTGATTCGTTGGCTCAGATCTTCCTCGAACCCACGTATTTTCCAAGTTTGGATGCTGCAAAGACATTTTTGGGAGATTATTGGAGTCATGAAGGTGGACGACAGAGTCCCGAGAGATGAAGCTAACACAAAAATTTGATTGGGGAGACGATTAAGGACTAAGAACGTTTATTACGACACATTAGTTTGACAGTTGAAATATTTGAGAAATAGAATGTATACTTCTTTTTCGGGTCAATTGTGTACTCTTTATCATAGCTCCTACATGTAGTTTTTTTCCACATTAACTATATAATTTATTCTCATTCCTACACGTTTTGTGCAATCAAAAAAGCCAAATGGCTGGTGTAGAATACTTTTCAACGGGTAGCGCATCATAATAAAAACTACGGAGGTTTAGGGGGTAGCTCTCGATTTTATTTTTTAGAGTTATTCACACATTTTTATTTTGTGGTTAAAGAAATAAATATTGACATATTAATAGTAATAAAACAAATTAAATCATAATATTTCATTGCTAAAATGAGTATTCAAAATTTGCCATTACAACTACTAATTAAAATATAAAATGAGCAAACTACAACCTCCCTCTACGATTATTCATCTTTTGGAATCGATCCGCAATTACGTCATTAGAAATATAATTAAAGGCATTTTTTTTATATACGTCATGCAAGAGTCACTTGACCAACCATCCCCCATACGATTTCGAAGACCGGTTTTCACGATGTTCATAGTAGAAAATGATCTCTGTCGCTGTGAAAATCGGTAGAATTAATGACAACTTTATGAGATTGTAAAATAATCCATACACAACGTGTTTCTCTTTCTATACCATTTTCCTAGCCAACCCACTAATCCTATCCACATCAACAAACTCACTATCGAATTTGATATCAAATTTATACAAATCAAACTCATCCCGAAGTACAATGAGGTCTTGCTCGGTCAGATAGACAAACCAACTTGTTTATATCAAAAGCAACAAATGAATTGACTGGATAAAAGGATGCAATGCATAAAAGCAATTCGAAAGATTGTTAAGTTCAACAAGTTGTTTATCCACGCAAAGGTAGAACAAGTCAACTTTATAGTGATGTAAATTTGTGGTCGTCAATCATTTCCTTGATCTTCCCAAAAGACAAAAATTACTTTCCATGTTAGGAATCTCAATATGATTTTTAACACAAAAAGACGAGGCCTCAATCAAAATATTTTTCCACTCACTATCCCTCATTTTTTGCACTCGACTCTTTGACAATTTTATTAAAGTCATTGCATTAACAATGTCTTGATCTTTTCGTTGAAGTGCTTTAGAAAATTCATTACTTATTGCAAGTACGTTCTTCATTAAATGTAAGGCAAATACATAATCAAATGATTGCATTGATTTCATCAAATTTATTGCCTCACCTTTTTTATCCGTGTAATTTTCCCTCAAATCATCAAGAACACCAAGCACGAATTCATACATTATAATCAAATTAATCAATGTCCCATAATGCGACCCCCAACGTGTATCACCGACACGCTTCACACTAGTTTCTTGATTTAATCCCCGACCACTCGATATATCACCACTAACCAATTGATATTTAATCCACTCCACCTCTTTCTCTCGCAAAATGTCACGACACTTACAAGATGCGCCCACAATGTTCACTACATTATTAACTATGAAGAAGAAATCATCCACGTGTTTAAGATCTTTTGCAACTTTTACAAGTGCCAACTGAAGTTGATGTGCAAAATAATGTACATAGAATGTTGACTTGTTCTCCCTCAAAATAAGTGATTTAAGCCTATTGTACTCTCCTTGCATGTTACTTGCCCGATCGTAACCTTGCCCCTACAAATTTTTTACACTCAAGTTATGTTTGTTGAAAAATTGATCGAGTGACGCTTTTAATGATTTAGCAGTAGTGTCAGGAACATGTACCATACCCATGAATCTTTCCCTCACAAAACTCATCTTATCCACATAACGAACTATAATAAACATTTGTTCTTTAATTGATACATCACGTGTTTCGTCAATTAATATTGCAAATGGATCTCCAACAAAATCTTTTAATATTGTATTAGTAATCTCACTCGCAATTGCATTTACTACATATTTTTGAATGCCAGGAGATGTCAATTTATGATTACCTGGTGCATTTTTAAGAACTATTTTGTAAACTATTGAATCTCTTTTAGCAATCCTTTCTAAGAGTTCAAGAAAGTTATCTTTATTCATGGAGTACTCCGATTCATAATGGGAACGAAAAGATAAGGCTTGTCGCAAAAGAAACCGAATCACATCAATAGTTGAAATTAACCGTAGACGATAATCATCTTCACATTCCATCGATTGCTTATCAAATAGCGCTGCAATATGTTGATTTTGGTTCAACAAATTTTGAGACTTCATGTACGTCGCATTATGACCCTCACCGTTAACATGCTTTTGTAGTCGATTTTTTTTATCTCCAATTATCAAAACTTCCTTTAACGAAAGCATCACTTTTATTTCTGCCTGAGGATTCCGGACAAAATAAATAACAAGGCAAATAAAATGCCGCATCCCTTGAAATGATATATTCCAACCAACTACCAAATTGGGTGAACCAATTCGAAACGAAACGTCGTTCCTTTTCTCCCATGGATTTTTTTAGGATAAAGAGGCATGGTAGGTTGACAAGGACCCATTTGCAAATATGCTAGTCTAACTTTGTCTTGATTGTTCGCATCATAATTTGAAATGCGTGGTCGTAAGCTAGGATCTGATGGAAGATTAGTCAAATCAACTTTAATGCGAGTTCGATACACTCTTGAAGGCTCCTCTTGGACAACTTTGGTCGTAAGTGGCGTGACATTGTCGATTTGAGCTACTTCTACACAGGCTTTTTTGGAGAAATAGTTATCAAGAGAGTGCAATAAATAGAAAAAAATAACTATTAAAATTAGGAAATTGTTAACTATTAACACATTAAAAAAATTCAAAGCATTAAAAAATTAGGAAATTAACAGTGAGGGTTTATAAAAAAAGAATTAGAAGCGTTAAATTGAAAAAATTAAGAAAAAATTGACAGTGAGGGTTTATAAAAAAAATAGGATAAAATTGAAAGCATTAAAAAAAGAAGTTGCTAATAGCTATTAAAGAAGTTGCTGTTAAAATTAGAAGCGTTAAAGAGGGTTTATAAAGAAATTTAAAGCGTTAAAGAAGGTGTTGTTACTCTTAGTATTCTAAACCTCAATAAGGGTTTATACATAAGTTGCTATTAAAATTAGAGGCCGGAGGAGGCGGATGGTATACCTTCATCACCGGAGCAACTCCTTAGAGGCCGGAGGGTGTCATCGAAGCTGGAGTGGGCGGGGTATACTTTAGGTTTGTTTGCTGTTGCTGGAGCTAGCAGGTTATTTGTTTGGGAGGTATGTTAGCTGTTGAGGCCCGAGTAATCACGGGGTTAATTAGGTTACTTTTGATTTTTTTTAAAAATCATGGACGATGCACATTCATCCCCCGAGGCTATTCTCCCTCCGCCATTGGGTGTATGCTATGTATATCAAGTTTATTTTCACATAAAACTTTTACAATGTCTTATATAAAAATCCAAAGCATGTTCTTCCTAACTTCAACTTAAAACTTGGGTGACATGGGATTGATAAACTTTGTTGTCCTCGATGGCCAAACCAAAATTTTATTGTGCTCTCTAAAGCTCATTAGTTCCAGGTGAAGTCGTTTATGACGATTGTAAGAGTAAATGTTGCGATTTAATTTTTGAAGAATTAAAATGTGAATCAACCGTTTTGTTTCAGATTCTGATCTTAAACCAAAATTTAGGTTTTTCTTTAAATTATTTTCATTGTTCACAGTTTTTCTCATATCGGGTCTATTATAGACTAAATTTAGAGAGCATTTACTTTAACCAATCTCAAAGAAGATTGTCCGATTGAATTAATGCATTCAAATCATATACTAATAAGATTAAATTGTGTAAGAGGGGCTTAAAGATGAACTTTCTTTACTTAGAGATAAACCTTATCATTAAGAGACTAACGAATGATCAAGAAAAGTTGGAGATTAATTGAAGATTGAAGAAAGAATCCTAGAAAAAGTTAGTTGATCCATCATGTATTTTGTCTATTTTTATGTAATTACAAGTTATGTTGCAATATTGATGATTTTACTCGATACCAACGATGGACGAGGTATGAGAGCACTTGAGAGAGCTTTCATTCTCTATCGACCCCCCTCACTTGGGAACGTTTGAGGAAACTAGTTTGGTAGATAGAGAGCAAGACAATGATAATGAATGACTTAACTATTTTACATACACCAAACACCTAGCTTTTCTCGATTGAGCATTACCTGAGCTAACAGCCATGAGCTTACTCGTCCATAGAGCTTTGGCATAAAAAATAATATCTTTCTATAAAAAATCTGTTTGACATCATTGTGACACCCGCCTATCCTAATAACGAGTGGCTAATCCTCTACTAAAATAAAATAGGATTCTTAGTCTGGTTCATTCTTAGTATCACTATCGAAAATCAATTAATGACTAATAACCTATTAAGCCTTGTGTCAAATTTTAAAAACTTATTAACATGCTTTATTAAACTGTTCATTTATATAAGATAAACATTCACCACAACCACATAACATAATAAGTACTAATAGAATTATTAAATAATTGACGAAATAAACTCTTAGTAAAATCCAAGTACAATAATCCCAGTGCTAAATGAAATAATATGAACAAAGTTTGAAAATAAAAGATGTCTAACTGTGGGCAATATGCCCCAAAGAAACACTGGAATAATCATCCTAACTAGATAGAATAGAGAGACGTATATAAACAAATCATGCATGCATCCACAACTACTACAACATAGTCTGACTGGAATGACAAGATAATCTTGGCATCCTTGTGGCTGAGCACCTAAAAGATTTTGAAAATATTTTTCATACGGGTCAGCGCTAAAAATACTTTAAAAATAGATTGAAAGTATTTAAATGCATTAATAAATATGCAACAGAATTATTCATGTTCATCTGGTGCCGCACTCACATGAGATTATCCTCGCCCCTCATCTATAGTGCACATCTAACGCGTGTACTTTATTTTTCTAGTTATGATACCTCGCCTAACTAGTCTAGTCATTCTTAACATAGTGCCATATGATAAACCTCTAGCCCTTTTGTGCTACACGTATCTTACTTTACGTTATTTATCCCGTAGTTACATAAGCTATAACATAGTATTTCTCAAATATACCCATGCCCTTATATAATAAATGTAATCGTACGCTAGCTATAGTTTACTGTTCATACATTCATTATAGTACACATTTACATATAACGATCTTTTATACGTATATACATAGAATTCCCGAGCTGTCCTCCCAGATGCTTTTCCTAGTATGCTATTAGGCTCTAGGTATGTCACGTACTACTCCTGGGCCACCGAGTCAGAATCTCACCACCGATTCCAAATCGTAAACACATACTGGAGGCAGTAATACACATACATTTGTGGGTCATAACCATACCACATTACCCCAACCGCATTCGAAACTCACATAATGGTCATGCAATAGTCCTATGACTTGGGAAAATGACCCAACACCTTCTAGTCAGTGCTAGAGTGGATCGATATATATATATATAAGGCCCCCCTCCTGTAAGGACTCCTTATGGTACAGACCCCGATACACACCATTTTTTTAAAATAGTAAAAAATTGATTTTTTTTTATGAAACTTCATGGATATGATCTCCACGGTGAGAAGATCATCACCTTGTTTCATCAAAAAATTCAATAAAAAACCTATTGAGATGAGGTGATATGTAAAAAAAGGGTATAAATATGCATTTTTGACCGTTGAAATGTTGGCAATCATCTCACCACTTTTTAATTCATTTTTTTATGAAACTTCATGGATATGATCTCAATAGTGAGAAAATCATATCCATAGAGTTTCATAAAAAAATCAATCAATAAAGTAGATGGTTCCGACCCAACATTTCAACGGTCGAAAATGAATATTTATACCATTTTTTTACATATCATCTCATCTCAACGATTTTTTATTGAATTTTTTGATGAAAAAATTGGAAATGATATTTTCGTAGTGGATATCATATCCATGAAGTTTCATAAAAAAACTCATTTTTTTACTATTTAAAAAAAATGGTATGTACTAGGGTCTGCACCATAAGGAGTCCTTATAAGAGACTTTCTGAAATATATATATATATATATATATATATATATATAGAGAGAGAGAGAGAGAGAGAGACTATTTCACTCGATATGTATATATATAGAAAATCATCTAACGTGCATAATGTCTCTCATAGCACTAACCCATAAATCTCGAGTCTATCTCGGCTTCCCAATTTTTGTCAAGTATTCACTTACTTATGATTAATTCTCTAACTTCATGTCTATGGACAACATGCTATTCAACCTAAGCACTTAGCCTAATCCTTTTTGAAATTCCAACCCGATTACATAATTATTACCCGAGTACTTTCACCATAGTACACCCCACTACACCAAAACTGTCTACTTGTCAAGGTCTAAAATTGTGACAAGTCTGGGTGTGACAACTGCCTTTGTCACGGATTCGTCATAATTTTTTACCTTGACAAGTTTGTCACGGTCAAAGCCATGACAATCCCGTGACAAGTCTAATGAACTCGTCACGATCAAAGACCATGACAAGTTTCTTTATCATGGACTTGTCACGGTCTTTGACCATGACAATGTGGGTATAAATTAAAAAAAATTACTGGGCAGTATGACCACTGCTACTGCCCAACAATATATTTGTAACTGTTATAGAAAAATTATACTTGTCCAAACATCATATATCCAAATAAAATAAAAATAATGTACCAAATCATGGCATATATAATCAATACCCAAATAAAATAGAAATACAAATATCCATATCCAAACAAACAAATAAAATAAAAATACATATATCCAATATCCAAATAAAAAAAATAGAAATAATGTCATGGCACAAGTCTTGAGCAGGTTTGAGGAGGAATGAAGGCCACACGATATATTCATTGACGACCCCATCAATTCGTTGAACGTCCCATTGTTCATGCAACCACATAGGTGAGTTCTCCTTTCTGGACACCACATGCGTGACGAGCACCGTTGCCTCAATTTCTTGGAGGGGACATCCATGAACCACCATACATGGGAGGAAGGACGGGTCCCTTAACCCCATCGCTATCCTCTACCCATAATATATGTCGAGTAGAAACACCATTTGCCAATCGATTGTTGATATAGACTGCTCGGTGGGAGTCAAGATGGGAAATGGATCATATGGAGGTGAGTCCATGTGAATCGATGATGAAGCAGTGATGTTCTCGTCTTCCTCTACCTCTTTCTCCTTCTCCTTATCCTTCCCCTTCCCCTTCTCTTTCTCCTTACCCTTCCCCAAATAACGCTTCATGAAGGCGTACATATCTAAGACCGTCGCATCCAACCTTGATAGCTTCTCGTCATGGGTGTCCACCTTATGAGCCAACCCGGTGTTGCTTGTCTCCAATTCGATGATCCTCGACTTCCCTACCCATGAGCTCACCCCTAGTCCTCCCCTTGCGATCCGTCTCGGGCACTTGGATGAGTGCGTGCGTAGCCAAAGATGCATTGTCGGCATCAGACGACGACTCGTGCACTTCCTTAAGCTTTACCTAAAACGACAAAATATACACGATTAGTTAATTAAGTAAATAAAAAATTATGATGTAATTAAAAAAATTAAATATTTATAACTTACAATCGTGGCTGGGACTCTTGGAGCCACCTCCTTGTCCTTCTTAGTCCGAATTGCCACATAAGCATCGATCTATCTGGCCTACCCTTAGGGCCACTCCCCATCTCCTTAAATAAAATAATGCATAATTAGTAAGTAATGCAAAGTAATTTTAAATTAGAATAATATAAAACTAAAATTAAAGAAAAAAAAAACTTACCATCCCGTGCTCCACTTCGGCATAAGATGTCATCCCGGAGTAGTGCACGTCCAACATTTTAGCCCAATTTTCCCTCCTCGATTGGCGAGATGCCAATTTCCGCTCATCGATATCATTGTTGACAAACTTTTTCCATTGTGGCAATGAGATCGTCTTCTTAGAGAGGACGGTGTCACGTACTCTCAGAATGGACTCCCATGTCTTCCCAAAGTACCGTGCCTGTATATTCTTCTTTCATGTCTTATATTGATTCCTCAACTGTTCTAACGTGGAGTCACGGGCATGTGGGGGCAGGACGAATTGCTCTTGTCAAACAAATACAAATTAAAGTGTTAGTTGCTTATAAATATAAATATAAATATAAATACACTACCTGTAGTGCCCCCCAGATGCTAATCTTGAGTCATTAGGCATGGCCCTCCAATCAGTGTACCCCGAGCCAACGATCGCCTTTAGCAACTCTAGAGATCTAGTCAATAATATCGTCTTATTCTCGATGATAAACCCTAATTTACCCCATTTTGGGGGCCTACTGGCTGAGGAGCCCTCGCTGCCTCCGCTACCTCGTTGGTATGAGACATTTTTTTACAAAAATTGTTATTATTAGTACAAACATGTATATGAACTTTGAATCAATGCTCAAATCCGATAATAGGAATACATACGATATCAATTTCAATATATACCAATATCAATACAAATTTATATCAATTTTAATTTATACCAATACCAATACCAATACCCAATACCAAATTCAACTTACCCCCATGCACACTCCTCCCCCCCCCCCTAAACACACACTCCCGGGTCATGGACTTTGAATTAATGCTTGAAGTGATTAAAGTCCTAATTAACATATTCACTAACCATAAAACCAATTTTGATTCAAATCCGACAATAACAAAGTACTAGAGGAATACACCCACTGGTTATTATAAGCATTAAAATGATCAAGTACAAATGAATAAAAAGATACAACCACTGGTCATTACAAATAAGTGGAATACTTATTACAAATCTAATTTTTTTTTTAATTCAGGTTATCATAAAAAATGGATTGATATTCGGTAGGAGCAACCAAGTCATCCACACTACTGTTTAGATGCTTTGGCGCTTGTAGGAAAATTGAATACGACTCATTGTTGATATAATTCGAGTAAAATACTTTCTTGAACTTTTGAAAAGCACAAACAAACGGCTCATCGCTCATGTGTTCGTTTCTCTTCAACTTGGACAAGTCAACCATGATCAATTGGTTCCAGGATCAACTTTACAATCATTTTTATCCTCAACCCTGACGCAATCACAGTAAAATACAACCTCTTTGAAGCTTACATAGTCCAATTCAAATATATTTTGAATTACACCATAGTAAGTCATTCGTCTTCAACAAGGTTTTTATCTTTCACGCTCACTCGAAAGAAAGTAAGATCCTTATATGAAATGCCCGAGTTCTGTACATTTGTATTTTCCTCGTAAACCCTTGCACCGAATACGTAACCGTTAAATCGATACTTTTTGTACTCTTGTGCCATGCACAAGGGTTGAGTGGCTAGACGAGTAAGCCTTGATGTCGCTTCACCCGTCTTTAAGAGCTGAGAATATAGATAATTTAATTAGGTTAATTGTTAAGGTTTCTTGTAATGTGACATTTAATAGCAATCATTTTCATTATAATTACCTCGTGTGACAACCACTGCCTAAATTCTTTATTTGATTGTGTCATTATTTTTTTAACTTTTATTGTTCTCACATGCTTCATATTTTCTGCATAGATCGTGATGAACGTATTACAAAATTAATCATATATAAAAATTAAAATAATTTAAACTTACTTTTTCCATTCTTTGATATCTTCATGGGTGTCAAATAGATAAAGAGCTACATGTTCATGTTGCAAACTCGTTAATTTCACACGTTTTCCCATCACATGATCACCCTCATCGACAAACTCATCAATGTCATCCACGCTGGTCGAGTCAGGCATATATTTTTGAGTGTAGATTGATGACTCCACGGTGATGTATTCCTCTGCAATTGATCCTTCAATGTATCGTCTATTCTTGATGTAATATTTGAAAACTTTCATCATTCTTTCAAACAGATACATTCATCGATATCTAACCGGGTCACAAAGAAGTGCCTCGTCGCATAGGTATATCGACAAGTGAACACTTATGTCAAAGAATGATGGGAGAAAGTACTTCTCCAACACACAAATCGCTTCGATCACCGCCAATTTTCTGGCCACTATGTGATCTCAATTGACTACCTTCTCATATAAAAATGAGAAGCAAATACTAATTTTCATAATATCCCTTTGTCCATTAAAAAATTGGAACCTTTCTCAAATCTAAAACTATGAGTGGGAGGTAAAAACCTCCTATGTCAATGGTATACATTTTTTGAGCTAGCAGGAAGACGAAGAGATTCAGTCTCCTCTCATAAAATAATACACCCCAAATAACCATGTACTACACAACCGAATAATGTCCCATAAGCTGAAAAATCATGAATTGGCCACATCAACATAGCTTTTAGCGTAAACTTTTCTTTTTTAAAAGAGTCAAATGATTTCAAACCCTCTTCCCACAACTCATTTAATTCTTCTACTAAAGGAGCTAGGTAGACATCGATGTCCTCACTTGGTGCCTTTGGCCCAGGTATCAACAAAGACAACATTAAAAATTCAGGTTTCATACACTGTGAAGGAGGGAGGTTAAGTGGGGCTAAGATCACTGGCCATACACTCTGATTGGCGCTTAGATTTTCAAATGGATTAAAATCATCTCTTGATATTAACAAACAAATGTTACGCTATTCTCGAGAAAAATCGGGTTACGCAAAACTCAACCTCTTCCAAGTTGTAGAATCAATAGGATGACGCATGATATTATCCCTTGCTTCTACTCTAGCATGCAAGCCATTGCCTCCACTATCCATGTACTGTGAAAAAACACTTTAATCTAGGCCTAATGGGAAAATATTCCAACACTTTTTGAGTCATTTTTGAGCTGGTGCCTTCCTTGCCATTAGATTGGACATATTTAAGTTCATCGCATACCGAACACCGATTGAGATTTTCATACTTCTTTCGGTATTGTATGCAGTCATATACACAAGCATGAATTGATTTATACTTCATTCGCAAAACTTTCAAACTGTTTTTCATAGTAGGATAGCAGTTTGGAAGCGTATTCTCCTTAGGTAGAAAGCCCTTCACCTAATTTCAAATTCTTGTCACGCTATTGCCAGACAAACCATATTAGGTCTTCAAATTATGCAAACCAATCATGTCATGTAAAGTTGTTTGATCTTTCTCACAGCCAGAGTATAATGATTGGGTCGCCTGAAATTTTAAACTTTGCTAGTCATCGTCAAGGTTTATCTCGATATATTCATGAGCACCTGCACTTTGTACATTGTCAGTGACCTCATTTTTTTACACTTCATGAACTCCATACGCGTCATCAACTAAATCCTCTAGCATATTATAATTTACATTGTCCTCCTTCCCTTATACATATATCCTACTTGTTGATGGTTGTTATGAATGTTGCTCAGGGAAAAAAGGAACTTTCAATTCCGCATGAAAAATCCAAATTCGACAACTATCTTATATACCCCATCTTAACAAATGTAGTTCAACTATTTTACACTCAAATATCTTACCATTCTTATACATAGCACACATAAACGAAAACTCTTCATCATTATGACATCTCTTTGTGTATTTCACATATTCATTAGCACATATTCATTAGCACCTCTATGAAACACATCCCCTAATATATTTGTCTCATCCATCCACTCTTTGTATTTAGGATATCCCATCACAGCTACTAAAAGAAATCACCTATTTTGGGTAAGAAGCATATATTCGTGGATTAGTATAAACAAAAGTATGAACAATTTCTTTCCCATTAGTATAAACAATCACCTATTGAATGCATACACATAAGAACTAGAAGGCTAGTTTCTATGCTCACTATATGTAATTTAAATTATTTATAAATGTTAGAAAGCCGTTATGTCATGCATTCAAATGAGAATACATGCAGACATGCATCCCCCAAAGCAAGTGTTATATAAGAAGTTGACTAAATGTAAATTTACACATGGGCTGTCTATTGGGATTCCCGTTATCACCTATTACTTGTTGTATAAAATTTATAGTATCTTTCATTTAATTATGTCTCATTTATATTCGATTTTTACGTTTTTATATTTCATTTCGCATAATAACCCTAAATGTTAGAGAATGCCCAGGTCTAACCAACTCAATAACTTTTTAAGTGTTCAAATCTACTAGTCAACAACAATTCAAGAATTCAAAATAACAATGCAAATAATAATGTCTTTTATTAGAAATTCCTAGGGCCAACTAACTCATTGTCCATCTAAATGTTCAAATCCACTAGTCAACAACAATTCAAGAATCCCTAACAAATTATATATACATATACACACACACACACACACACACACACACACTTTTATATGTCTGTGCCTGAAGGCACGACGAAATTTTTTTAAAGATCGTAATTGCAAAACGGTAAAAAATTTCCAAAGTACGTAATTTCAAATCGGCAAAAATTTGGTTCCCCAACAAAATAGTGTAGTCTAAAGTATTGAATGTGTAAACAATTTACGTTAATTCTTTACAACACAGAAACTTTTTAGAAAATTTGTGCAAAATTTCTTTTATTTATAGGACTATCCACCTTGTTAAGAAATAAAAATAGTCCATAATAAAGATTTCCAAAGTACGTAATATCAAAACGACGAAAATTTTCAAGCTACATAATTCCAAAGTACGTAATTATATACAATGCACTCATTGAAAATAGAAAAAAGGAGATATAAAAGTATTAACATTCCCAATATAATTCAAGACCAAACAAAAGTTAGGAGACATTAACTAAAAAACTAACCATATACAAATATTAAGCACCACCCACATATCTTTTAATCAAAGTTTTAAAACAAACATATAGTTACATTTCCCAAACCAATGTCGGAATATGTCAACAACAGAACACTAACACCCCTCTTTTAAAACAAAAATAAAATTAGCATACACATTATGTGAATACTCAACTTCTAAGTAAAAAAACATAAATTATCATACACACTATGAAATTTACTACGAACCTGCAGGCATACACCCCTGGGACCCACTCCACCTGCAAAATTATCAAGCAATGGACTTGAACATATGAAAAAAATTATCGAACAACGGTGCACAGATCCAAGCAGTACAGATTACAAAAATAGCTGAGATCATAAAAAATTATGGGATCTTGAAATGAGATCCTAATATGCTACTAGTTTCAAATGAAAGGGATAATATGCTACTGGTTGCTGGAATGATTTGAGCAATCTATCACCTTTTGAACAAAAAAGAAACAACTCTTCCTTAAAAGTTTGAGATTCTAGAGGTGGAAAAGACAAAAAATGAGGTCTTACAGTTGGATAAGATATAATAAAATTAGTACAACAACTTTTCACCTAATAAAAAAAAATTCTTCCATAACCAAACGGGACTTTAGAAGCTTGAATGCCCTAGGAGATTTCTAGTCCAACATCATGCGCATTTTTCATCAATAATAACACCATAAAGTAACCAAAAATGTAATGGGATTGAGATCAAAAAATTGAAAATGATAACTAATTTTAGTTCCATACATTAAAGAATAATGTGATCATTACAAATTTCATTTCACACTAATCCCATTGTCCCACTCAAAACCAAATCAAATCAAGCATTCTGTAGAAGTGTAAGCAGTGCAACATGCTTACATATATATGAAACAGTGCAGTGCAAGCAGTGCAGCTGTATACAATAGCAGGGCAGCAGTGGGTTGAAGCACTGCACCCTCGCAAGGGCTGAGGCGAGGGGTGTGTGGCGGTGAGCTGAAGCGCTGCGTGGTAGTGAGATAATACCGGATTCCTTACAAATCACACTTCAACCTACAACTAAGAAAACGTAAATGTGAGAAAAATATAAAAGAACTAATTAGTTGCATTAATCAGTAGTAAAATTGACAAATGGTATATAACATATTAAGAATAAAATTATAAATAAGACTTGAATAGAAACATATTGTGGAAGCATCTCTGAACAAAAAATTATCAATAAACATTATGGAAGCATCTCTCAAATGCAGTAATGAATCGATTAGAAAGCCCATTGTGGAAGCATCTCTCAAACGCACCTTGATGTGGTTATTCAAAAGTTGCGTGAAGAACGTGAAAATTAGAGAAACATGTTGCATACTTAACCACATTACCAGCTGAAAAAGAAGCTTAATAGAAACATATTGCATATTTAACCACATTATCATGAAATATTACGTCTCGTAAAGTGAAAATAAGTTAAAATCTTTAAATTGTCAAAAGGGATGGAAAGGTCAATTTTTAGTCTAAGTCCTATACGGAAACGTTTAAACTGCTTGCTGCCTAAGTCACCATCAACTTCATTTTACAATCAACTTCCTAAGTCACCATCTCCATCAACTGCTTAAGTCACCATCACTTGCCTAAGTCTAAGTCCTACAATCAACTGCCTAAGTCACCATCACCATCAACTGCATCAACTACCTAATTCACCATCAACTGTTTAAACGTTTAAACTGCATTTTACAACCAAAAGTTCCATTTGCTGCCTAAGTCACCATCAAGTGCAGCAGACAAAGCCGCGACAAATCTCCACATCAGGTGTTTAAAAGGGACTTATGGTATCCTTTGTGCACAACACCTATTAACATGTGAATCCAAATAAATGGAAAGAAAAAATTATAAGAAATGCAAAAACTCAAGAGAAAAAAGCTTAATATACGAATAGCATTGGAGGAGAAAAATGAACTACCTCTTTATATGTTTTGAAAGTTTCTAGATTTAATTACATGGAGAATAAACATACATGATTGTTAACGCAAAAATTCTCCATCTACGAGGATAAATCAGAAAAGGACACATGTCATCCTACGTGGCAATATTCGACATCCGAGGAGAGTTGGTCGGCACCCGAGGAGTATTAGTCGACACCTGAGGAGTATTAGTCGGCACCCGAGGAGTATTAGTCGGCACCCGAGGAGAGTTGGTCAGTACCCGAGGAAAATTAGTTGGCACCCGAGGAGAGTTGGTCGGCATACCAACCAGGAAGATCGAAGGATAACTATGCATTTAATGTGCATTAATGAAGATGACAGCGCATTTAATGAGCCTTAATGTACATTTATACTGTATTAATAGATGACAACACATAGCATACCAAGCAATTCAACAATTAGATTCGTTGAATGTAGACATAAATGTCTACATACAATAAATCTCTTTATCTCCCATCACTATAAATACATGTATCCCCTTATCCAAAAGAAAAAATCCAAGATATCCAAGAGAACCTAGAAACCCTATACACAAGATACACATCCTTTCTCTCTCTACACCCTATGGTGCTATTGTAAACCCCCGGGAATAAAATAACAGTGGACGTAGGCTCTATTCATAGCCGAACCACTCTAAAAATCTTTGTCTCTTATGTGCTTGATTGGATTGCTTTCATCTATTTATCTGTGATCATAAAAATGGGATTCGGTCCAGTTTTTTGCATCAACAGATTGGCACCGTCTGTGGGAACGTGTTACAAGCATTGTTCTCCATCAAAAGCTACGTTTTTTTTTATTTTCTCTATGTATAATCAATTATATATTATACATACATCTTTTGATTCAATCATGATTTTTATGTTTATATACATAAATTAATTTTCCAATTTTTATCTGCAAAATATTGCATATCATGATTTTAAAATCATAACTGTTAGATTAATTCTTATTTAGAAATCTGAAAAATAGTGGATTTCATAAATCATAACTTTTTGATTGATTCTCAAGTTTCAATTTTATATCATGGAATAAATATTTTAAATGATTACATATACCAATATATACGACGATGATAAGATTTGATAATTTTCATTATAAATTTTGTAAGATCTTTGATGTCTATTCAAATTCCCATCATATTTTTAATAAAAGAATGGGAAAAGGTTAAAGACAATAAAAAGTTTTCTCATGGAAATCATGACCCAGATCTATTTTCTCTCTCTTCAAGTTCGAGTCTCTTTGCATTCATTTTTATGAACTATATACTTAATTTGGTTCATCTTCCATCTATGTCAATAAAGTCTCAATGATTGATTTTTTATATAAATTTGGTAATAACTTCGATGATTCAACATATTTTTATCTCTCCAAATAGGGACTAGGAAAGGATCAATATAAAAAATAATTTTCTCTCACCTGAAAAATAATTACCCACCTCTTGTAAAAGAGGATCAATAAAACAAATCATGACCATATGAAGACTTTAGGCACAAATTTGATATGTTGTCCCCTCGTTCATCACATCACAGGGTTTCTTTATCGGAACCACACGATATAGTGGAATTATTCATTTAATTAACATTTTTAATGCTTAAATTTTACATCGAATGTTATTTTTCTGATCTAAGGATTCGAGATATTCTGGTCATCCATCCATATTGTTGGTCGGTATCATCTTGGGCCATCTTTTATTAAAGGGAAGCTTAACCAGACCATTTTTGTTTGTCGAAGAAAAGATGTGAAGATCCATCAGCAACGTTGAAATAATTTTATCCAACTACGAGGTATCTTATTGTTGGTCAGAGACTCTTATTGTAGCTCGATGGAACCAATTGCAGATCGACGATCATATACTTCTTGATCGGTAACATCTCAGTCTTGTTCGGAGGGTTCAATTTACTGGTCGGCAACTATCCAACCATCCACTTTTTGGTCGGTGACATCTAATGTTGTTCGGTGCTGTCAATGCACCATTTTTGTTGATCGGCGAAATTTCTCAGCTGGTCGGGGATCATTTGCTTCTTGGTCGACACCATATATTCTATAACTTGAGATATCCTTAAATGTTGGTCGGCAACATCCATGCCGTTTCTCGGCAGCAGTAGAATCTTGGGGTATTAAAAAATGCGAAGCACCCCAGATATTTCTTTAAACACGAGTTCAGCTCGGGAACAAACAGGGGCTTAAGTTTTTTTTTAACTTGTGATCACCCCAAAAATATTTTAAAACCAAGTGATAAATAATTTTAAAACAACAACGAAATTACAAATACCAATTTCAATTTTAATTTCTAATACTAATTTCAATGTCAATTTCAATTTAAATACCAATTCAATTTCAAATTCAAGTTGAAAATTAAATTCAATTTTAATTCGAAATTAAAATTTAAATTCAACTTATAATATTAACTCCTATTTTCTCCATTTCCTTTATAGGGTGAGTGGTCCTATCCCATTAAAGACCACATATTTCTATAATATACTTAACATCTCATGCACATTGTTCCAATTTGAGGAAAATTTGACCGCATATCCCCATAGTTCTCTAAGTACAAGACATAGATTTGCAAGTGTGAGTGTTATTTCCATTTATCAACTGAAATAACACTTAACATCTCATAATCTAGTATGTACGCAGAGAACATTGAGATACCACTGGAGAACTTCCCCCCAAAGTAACAAGTTTAATCCGCTAAGATTATTATTATACAGAAACTATGGAGTCCTAAACTATCCAAATGGAACAATTCGAGATATCTCATTATAGGGGTAATGACTCCCAAACGGGTCTAAGGGCTATTGAATGCGTATGCATAAGAACTGGAAGGCTAGTATCTGTGTGCACTACATGTAATTTTAAGTATGTTTCATTTAATTATGTCTTATCACAATTCGAGAAATTTTATTTAATTATATAATTTAAAGTATGTTTCATTTAATTTAAAATACGCATAAGAACTAAAACTTATAAAAATTTATACTATTTTATACCAATTTATACCAATATTAATACCAATTCAAATTCAATTTCAACTTATACCAATTTATACAATTATCAATACCAATTCAAATTCAATTTTAAAATATACCAATTTACACCAATATCAATACCAATTTAAATTCAATTTCAATTTACGCCAATACCAATACATACAAATTCAATTCAAGTGAAATTGAATTTAAATTTTAATTCAAGTCAATTTAATTCAAATCCAATATCAGTACCAATTCAATTCAATTCAATTTCAATTTTATTCAATTCAATTTCAATTTACATCCCCCTGAGCACACATAAACCTCCCCCTCCCCCCTCTCCCCTCCCCCCACACACCTACACACACTACCCCCCCCTAACTGCCCCCCACCCACCCACCCACCAACAGACATAGACCCCCACTCCCACACACCTAAACACACACACGCACAGACCTACACACACACATGGACATAAATACATACACATACACACACACACACACAAAGGAAAGAGAGAGACAGAGAGAAAAAATACCTGAAAATGAAGAGAGGGAGAGAGAAAGAACAGTCGCGCGAGAGATAAAATGGAGGGAACGGAAATGGTGGGAAAAAAGAGGTGTCTAGGGTTATTTGTTAAAAGAGTTGTCATGGACCAGTCAAGGTCTTTAATCGTGACAACCCCTTGTCACGAAATTTTCATGGTCATTTACCGTAACAAAAAAAGCTTATTGTTTTTATCACGGTCAATGACTGCGACAAGGCTGACTAGCTTAAATGTGACAATTTAGCTTTTTTGGTGTAATGGCCATAATTTCTTACCCAAAATTCATCCCCGATAAGCCTAAGGTACTTCCTAACCTTCCCTCCATATTTTCATAAGTCAAATTCTATCTCCCGGACTCCATAATCCATGTATAATCATAAAATATCAATAAAAATCATAAAATACAACGGTGACCAGCACAACAAACAAACCGATTCGCAGGCTGGTTCGAATCGGTTCGGTTTGCTGGGTTGCCATAATGAACTTTGGACGGAATTTTCCCCTTTGTTTTAACTTTCATGTAAACCCCAAATATGATTACCAAAGCAATCCCAAACATAAATTAACAGGTCTCTACATATGATTCATCCCGAATAACATCTAACTCATGAGATCACCAATTTACATCAAGATGCATGCATAGTTTAAAACCCTAATTCAAGTTCCAGTCTTTTATTACTTAAATCATTTAATAATTTATCTTTGTCATTCTAACCATATCATATCTATTATATTATCATTAAAAGATTCCTCTTTGATGTTTTTTTTTAATCAAAGCCTTGTTTTACATGGTTCTCCTAACCCAGAATTGTGTTATTTCTAGCACCAATTTTTACATGAATATTTGAAACTACAAATAAAATAAAGGCAAGTTAAATAATTTCCTTGAGATCTATGAATTTATGAGATTTCCTTCTTGTATTATCCTCTTGGCATCGGTCTTCAATCTGGATGACCTTGATCTCTACCCCAGATTCTTTTTCTCTTCACTTTTCTCTATTTCCTTATTCTCTTTTCTCTCCTCTCTCAAAACCCTAGAGCCTTGAATAGTTGGATAGCTACCCCTTCTATCCAACTTATCTAAATATAAACCTAAATACTCGTAGTCCTAAAATTAAGTTAGCCTTCGTATGTAAAATGATTCGAATATCCTTTTATAGTCCCCATTTAGCCTAAAAATCCCCCGAGACCCAATTATAACCCCTGAGTACCTATGTCTGAGTATTTTGACCCATTCCAGACCATGACGCACTCAAATACACCATTCGAGTTATCTAACATTAATTTTCATCCCATGACCGACACTACTCTATCTGCGTGTCCCAAATGAGACCCATCGCTTTTACTCACTTACGATGTAATATAATTTAATAGGTTTTCATTTACTTATCATAGAAATAAATACAATTATACATAAATATTAATCCTTTTATTTTCTAATTAATATTTATTTAAGTCATTTTATTTTTTGTTTTTAATTAAATTTTGTGCACATGTGTAATTTAAAATGCTCTAAAAATACGGGGTGTTACAATCATATTATACCTAATACATGTCAAGCCAAATTTACCTCAAACATTGATAATTTGGTGAACAATATGTTGGTGTGGTGCTGACACACTCTCGCGCTTCCTCACACAATATCTAGTCACTGGATATCTCACTCAACATTAAATGCTAATCACATGTTAGTTATGGTAGTCTGACCCATAATTTAATGTGCAAGGTTCTTTGAGTACAATCTGAGTTTTTATGTACTCCACTTATCTTCTGATAAACCCCGAGACTTTCGAGCTAAAATACCTCTTTAATATAATTAATACAAACCAAAGCTTTTACTACTCTCCATTAATACGCTTGTCTAGTTCTTCCTAAGAAATCAAGCATTGATTAAGCTTTAAACACTATACTCTCTAAATTTTAGTGTTTGCCTTCCTACCTTGGGCATATTTAGAGTGCTTTCTTCTTTCTCCATATAATTAACTTCTAATAGAGGTTTAATTATTGCTCCAAATAGATGTATTTATCACCTTTCATTGGGATATATACTTGAATTTATTCGTTGTAATTAAAAGTGGATTTACTATTGTATTACCACCATTCATACGGGTTTCGCCTTGACTTATCTATAATCACCCTAGTAAAGAGAACCACTCTTTTATAAATTGTTGACTAGAATGTCTACCCTTCACGGCTAAAGGTCAAGGAGCGCATGACTATTTAAAGATGAACACATTTCTCTTGGCGATAGGACTATCAATCCTTTCAATTTTTAGTACTCGTGGTCTTCCTAACACATCTCCTATTGATAAATCATTTACATTCTTGAGAAATCCGAACCACGTATATATAATGTTGTGTGATTAAGGTGTTGCAAATTTTACTCTAACTCCAACATCTTTAAAGTCGTCCATAGGATATGATGATGATACGAGAAATCGTCCACTTGTCGTTCTCGTATCATCAAATCATGAGTAAAGTGCGTAATGAACAAGTAAAGCAAGTAAATAGAGAGAAGATAAGATATAGAGTGGTTCAGCCTTTAAGATAGGCCTACGTCCACTGTGTTGCTCCGTTCTCATTATATGGTTGTATTGTACAACATAATCATGCCTAAAGAGGCATACAAGTATGAGAATAAATGAGAATACATGGAAGTATTGAAGATTCCAGTGTGCCAGAGAGGTAGCTGCATTGTTGATATATGGCCTCAAAGTCGTGTGTTGGAGGTTGTGTAGAGAGAATCCGTATTGTAGACCCTACCTCGGGCTTGTGTGGAATCGATCCCCCTCCCTTGAGGTGTGGTCCTCTATTTATATGATATAAATGTGCGAAGTCACGTGCCCTGAGCACGTGATTTATACCAAGTCTGCAGTAGCCGCGGATGAGGGGCGTGCAACCTACAAAGCTGGAAGTGTTGTTTCAAGATGTTGAGGCATGCCGTGGCCTATAATGGACAGGGACGCACCCTGTGCCAAGCATATCTGGATACTGGAAGAGATGCCGCGCCCTGTGTGAGGTTTGGCCGAGCCTTGTATGGCCTATGAGGTATGTCTGCGAACAAAATTTAGAGAAGAATACATTCTCTGGCAGGGTGCTATATTTGTACTATCAATAAGCCCCCCAAGCCGTAGTGCCAAGAAAAATTAATTGGGTCTGCGACTAAGTGACTAAGGTGCCGCGGTGCTTCCAAAGCGACGATTCGTCTTCCGTGCTCCTTTATATAAATTATTCCTGGCCGTGGACTTCATTACGTTTCCAAAACTTTGAGAGCACATCGAGAGCGAAATTATGCACTTTCTTTATCTTTCATATTTCGACGACCTTCCGAGGCTTTGTGTGGTGGTGCAGGGCAGTCTGAAGCTGAGCATTGCAAGTTTCTACATTTCCAGGTGATTTTTCAACCACTTCACTTTCTTAAAAGCCTTCGAAATTTACAGTTTTCTTCCCTTTTGATATGATTTGCTTTTTCTGGATCATTTGATAGAAATCTAGGGTTTCAATTGAATAACAAACAATTGTTAGGATCCATCTTCATAAGCTAAATTAAACCTCTAATCCTCGAAATTCCATGAAAAGATCATATAACTGTTCTTGGTGTTCATAGTCGAACTCTTCATATTCTGTGAGTTTGATCTTAAAACGGCTAAAAGTTAGATAATCAACTGTTTAGGATAGAGGCTGCGGCATGATAGGATTACAATAACCCATTCCCTTGAACTGATTTGATCCTTATCTGCGTCATACCGTGCCAAATGGCCGCGGTCCCTTAAGTTATCGTCCGCGACATCAAATCACCACCCTTGTAGTTTCAAACAGCCTTCAAATTTTCATGAACCCAATACATATCCATGTTAAATAACTGTAATTGCTAGTAGAGCACATCAAATTGACTTTGAGAAAATTTAGGAATGGCCGTGGCCAGGAATCTCTTAAAGCAATTCGATCTTATTACCGCGGCAACCTATGTTCCTCTGCTCATATGGAGGTGGCCGTGGCTAGTAGGGACAGTACGATCCCATAAGTTCAAGTAGTAGAGTTGGCCCATTAATAACTACGTTAGGGAAATAATTCCAAACACATTTTCAAGACCTATGAATAATTCTTCCGCGGCTTCTTAAAGTCTTTTACAAAACCATACTGGCTGTGGTGCCTAACTGCGGGCTTTTCTTTTCTGGTACTGCTGCAGCCATATGAGCTTTGACCCAGACGATTTCCTGAGAGGCTTTTAGGCAATGAACTTTGGAACCTCTCCTCCTGAACTTACTTCCGTGCCCCCTCTAAGATCAATAGGGCCTTGCAAACTAAAAGATTGCCCAAACTGCGTGATACTTGACTCAGACTCCGTGGACTCTGCATTTGGGAAGGATTTCCAATTCGCGTCGATGGAAGATGAATCCAACTCAAGCACACATCCAATGGATGTAGGAGACAATGACGCGGTAGTTAAAGATAACCCAGGTGGCGTATCTGGGAGGGCTGAGAGACCGTTGGCCGCGCTTGATATCTGCGGCTCCATGACCCAAGATTGGGTTGAGCAGGTGGCCGAGGCTTTCAAATGTCTAGAAAATTTTACTTGCTCTGCCGCTAACCAAAGACCATGCACGATTTTAGCCGATGATGGTATTTTCTTCCCTCTACACGCCTTTATTTATGGTCTGCGACTGCCTGTCCCAGTTCCTATCCGCCACCTTTTTTAGGCAATGAATCTGGCTCCAGCGTAGTTGGATCCTAATGACTGGAGAAACATTCTTACTGCAGTTGTCCTTTGGGAGAACTTATTCAAAAAATACATCACTCCCGTGGAATTCTTTCACTTCTACCGCCCAAAGGAGAACTCAGTGAAGTTCGCGGGCTACTACTACTTCTCGAGCCACGGTAGGGTTGAGACCCTTTATACTGGGAGATCGAACAGTGTGAAGAACTGGAAGGGAAAATATTTTTACATCTCCGTCGAAGGCTGGGAGATGCACCCAGATGAGAATGAGAGATAAAGGTCATATAAAATGCCGCGGCAGTGGGGGTCTCCTTCCAAATTAGGTAATAAGACTATATCCGCGTCCTTTCACATTAATTTCCACTAACCTTGACATTGTTTTTTCTGCAGCCCTTGACAATCTGCATTTGAACAAGCGACAGGAAAAAAGAGTTGCTGAGGCCGCGGCAGTTTCTGCTGAACACAAAAAGTTCAACACACTTGTAATGTAAGCAACCACATTTGAAGCACGGTTTTTCCTAAACAAGTCCATTCCTCAACAGATGGGCGCGAAAGGTAATTCATTGGCCATGATTTTAACTCCGCGGTCACTTATGCTCTTGAACTCATATGTTGTTGCTTTTTCACGTGAAGAAGTTGACAGGCAACTTCTAGCGGCACAACTAGCGGAGATGGATGAGGATGCGGTCATCCTAAATAATACTGCATAGAGCAGAAAGAGGAAGAGGTCCAAGGCCAAGGGACCTGCCACGGCTCATTCCACATAAATAAATGCTACTCCGGTTGTGGCTCACTCCGCCGATAAAACTACAACTCCTGTCGCGGATAAAATTGTTAATGATGAGAACCTCCCCAATGATCAGTTTGATAATGACATAGGGGAAAACCTGGCCGTGGCGGGCTTGATGTCAACTGATGTGCCCCTTCATTCATCCTCTCCTTCGTCGCCACCTGTTAACTTGCCACCTCCTCTAGCATAAGTACAAAGAGCTTGAGGCCAAGTCTGCTCAGGAAGCCCAAGAGCATGCTGCGACAATTAAAAGGATGGAGGCTGATCATGGCGACGCCCTCCAGCTAGCCGTAGACCATGCCGTAGAGTCATTTAAAAGCTCCAAGGATTTCTTTCTTATCAATAATAGGGCATACCTCCACGGCTATCAAGAGTTGCGGTAGAGATTTATAAAGAGCTTCCCTGAGGCCAAGGAGGGGTTCCTTGCTTGGAAGTTAAGGGATGCCGAACATCAATAGTGCATCGCTGAACTTAAGGCCGCGGCGGAAGAGAGAGCGAGGCTGAGGGCTGAGGCAGAAGCAGCGGCTGCAGACGAAGAGACAAAGACTGCCACAGATGGAGAAGAGGTTGATGATGATGATGACGCAGCCTCTTAAACTCCTTCAATTTCTGTTGCTCATCATTAATACAGGGCTGCGTCCCTCCTTTTTGTAATCTTAATTTCTGTTGTGGCTGCGGCCTTCATTCTGTAATCTTGACTACTAATACCAAGGTTGTGTCCATATTTACTACTTTGTACACGATTAATTGCTTGCAATTCCTTGCTCTTTTACATTGCATGTTTTACATTGCTTGCTATAATGAATGGTTGAACATAACTGCTTCATATTTGATAATGCATCCTTGTCTAGATAAACATAACATTTTAAGTCCGCAAACATAGTTCGATTTCTTCGTAGTATGATTATTTGGCAATGTCAGCGCCCACATAAATGGTGCAATTTTACTTCCGAAGGACATCGGCTACTGCGTCATAAGGCTGCTGCATGCAAGCCGCGACCCTTTATTATGCCGCGTCATGTAAAAAATTTCACTCGTCTACCGTGAATATGATTTCAAGGATGATTTCATGGCTGTGGCACTCTGATTACATGGATCCCCTGCTGCTTTCATTACACCTAGCTGTCTGAACCGCTTATCTTTTATCATCCCATAACCAATGCGGAGCATATGTAGAGAAGGCCTTTCCTTTAGGGCTTCAACGATCAAATCACCGTGTCAGAGAAGAATGGCTCTTGGCAATCTTGGGTCATGTTATCAAGCCACCCAAAGCTAATATGCAAGACACTATCAAGCCTCTCCAGTCTTGGTTATGTTATTAAGCCACCCGCAGCTAATATACGAGACACTATCAAGCCTCTCCAGGCTAGGTTATGTTATTAAGCCACCCACAACTACTGATATATATATAAATCCATCCCTGGCTTGATATTATAAGCCTCCCGGCTCAATGACGCATCCCGAAAGCTAAGAACGAGCATTGTAAGCCTCCGTGGCTAATTATAATTTCCAAAAGCTAAGAACGGGCATTGTAAGCCCCCGTGGCTGATTACGATTTCCAAAAGATCCTTGAATTCTCACATGCTTTCGTAAATATAGTCATCATACGATAATATACAATTACACATCGTGAGGGGAACCTCTGAGCTAATTAAGATTGCAATCCCTCCATAAATGCATCCCAGAGTAAAGTAATCCTTCGAGATAATTTTATTATTCTTCCTCTGGAATCTGTTTAAGATAAAAAGTATTTTTGTGAGATAACAGATTATGAAACCAAGAGAGATATTAGATATTGCAAAATTTTCTAATTCATATATTTATATACGTATGTTTCAGCTAATGACTTTGTTAACAAAACATAAAGTCTTGAATATTAGGGCTATAACGAGCTTCATAAAACATAAACATAAATAGTTAAAATTGGAAAAACTAAGGATGAGATGTGGCATGCAGCCTCTGTCAGGTCTGGCTGAATCCTTTATGCATTCTTCAGGAATTTCTGTAGCATCCCTTGCCCAATTAGCCTTTCAACTTCATCCTTCAGAGCATAGCATTGCTTGGTGTCGTGGCCATGGTCCTGATGGAATTTGCACCAGGTAGCTTTGTTCCTTTTATGGGGTGGAGCTCTCAACTTTTCTGGCCACCTCAAAAGCTTGTCCTCTCTGATGAACTCGAAGATATCTTCAATCGGGAGGGTCAACGGGGTATAGACACCCGATTTCTTCTATGATTTCTCTATTCTCTTTTTCTGACTTCTGTCGGTTGATTCCGCGGCTTCTTTAACTGAAGTGGCAGACAAGGATAGCTTTGTTGTTTCCTCCGCTCCCGCGCTTATATTCTGAGATGCCACGGCCTCTAGCATTAGCACCCTCTGAGTCAGATAATTGACCTGGGTCTGAAGTGAGGAATGGTTGTCATAGAGGTGATTAAGGTGATTGTACAGTTGCACAATCTCATCCTTGACTTCTGCGCTCTGGATGGATTCTCCCTCCATTTCTGCTTTTATTAGTCTTTATAAAGTATATATAATCTGAGACAAATCTAACAGAAGTGAGTGATCATATAAATATTGGGAAAGAGGGGTTGAACTGCTCCATGGTATGCTGACGAGGCAGCGACCAGTATGGCACACAAGTGCACTACCGCAGCCCTTTAATGTTATTCACCAAGGTCGATCCGAAGGCCACTTAAGTCCTTCCCACGGTGATTTTTAGCTGTTGTAATAGGTCCGCACTAGTAGGGGCCGCGGCACGAGAGGCTGTTGAACTTACTGGCCGCACCCCTGTCTAGGCAGTGGAGAGATCCCAAGACAGGAACCCAGGAACTGATATTTTTTCCCCAATACGAGAAGAAAACCTACTAGGGTCCATCGATGAGAGAATTCCCTTGCCGTGCGCTAGACGGCACAATTTTAATGATAAACCCTAGATCATAGGTCGATGACAACAAAATGGGAGTGAATATAACCCTTCCCTAATCATCCACCTTTTCGGGACTAAAGTCCACCATGCTTTTCAGCATTGTCTGTATGGAATGATATCACAGGGGTATGTAAAATAGATCCAAAGCCATTAAATAAAGATCCAAAGACAGATCTGAAAATATGA